>JAULBP010107902.1:0-10262 GCA_032355345.1 Lepetodrilus pustulosus | reverse complement strand
TTTGTCCACAATTCCTCATAGATAGATAATCTTTATTTCGTAATTTCGTCGCCTGGTCCTAGGACATCGATAATTTTCAAAAGCCATCACCTATCGGATACAAAAGACTGAACTAATATTACTTAACCTACTTATTCCGATCTCAAGCCATAAATTTACTCCATTTTCGAACTTAAGCTCATCGTCCACCAATAGAAACCGGAAGATGGAATAACACACCTATAAATGACAGAAAATGTCACCTCTGCCAATATTAAACGATATTGGTGATGGATAACATTACATTTTTAAAAGTCCACATATCCCCTAGTATTACCTTTCTAGACAATCCATCCTTAACTTACGTTCTCTTTTAGGAGCAAGAAAATAGGTGTATTGAAAAATCTCAGTGTCTTATTCTGTACCATTGTCATTAATTCTATGAAACGTAAAACTTCCTAGCAAATCCCTGTCCGCAATTACCATGTTCGATAGTGTTGTACTTGTAATTATTTGTACCTCATATGCCAAGATTCTCGACCTCAGTATAAATAAAGGTTCTGTTCTGGTGAAACTGGTATTTATTAATACACAGCATATTATAAAATGAGAAATCGTAAGATACTGAAATAATTGAATTTGTTTTATAAGCTTTATCGGAAGAGTTTTAAAATACGGTTGATGTTTTGCTAAACTAAGTTTCTTATCTGTCAAGTGTCAATTACTATTAATAATTTTATACTAAACTATAGTACTATAGTCAATACTCAATTCAACATCAGTATTATCGTCAACGCCTAATGTATTTACATTCTGCTAATTTGTACTTCACAGCCTATAGTCTTCATGAATACAGTTCTGTTCTGTTATCGCGTCAATTTGAATATAATTAACCCACAACAACTCGTTAGTAAGTATAATTTTAAAAAAATCTAATCTAAATCACTCGACCTTAGAACTTTCCCATAACACCCCTAGCACTATTCAAATACATGTAGCTACAAATTGTGTTAGACGATGTTAACCACGTTGACATTTGATTTGTCAATACATATATTGGGCAATAAGTTACATTTTTCACATATTCCACCAGTTTAAAAAAAGGTTATATATTATTGATTTATATTTTTTATCTCACGATTTTTAATACTAGTAGATATTTTACATAAATGACGTGCACGTAAACCTTTAAGTATTTGTATTTCTATCAAGATTGACGGTGCATTTATAATACTCCTGATTAATGTATGTACATATTCTGTCCAGGAAACTATTGTTTGTATTACATATTTTACTCATTTCATTTACAACTTATATTAAGTAGTCCTTGAAGTAACGAGTTAAATGCTGAGATATACATGCATTATGTTATCACTGGAAAATTGTTCAGTTCTGGTAGACATTACGTATCATGCTCAATACGAATTTTGCATTGTGATTTTTTAATGACATTTTGTGGAGCATAACATTTTATTGAAAAATGTATCATTACTCTGGGGCTCGGACTTCCTTTTACGAAGTTCCGTAACTGTAAGGTACCGTAACTGTAAGGTAAACCTAACGCCATCTTGGTGAAGGTCTCTGACATGATACTTAAATATCGAAAATACGTATATAATTTAGATACAGTCGTACAGACAAAATAACAACGAGAAATCAGCAATGTTTTACGTACACAGCTAAAAACAATTTGTATAGGTGTCCGGACTATGATCCATTACGTGGATGCTAAAAAATAAACACACAGGACACCTGAGGTGAAAGTGTCCTGCCAGGATCCTGCTTCAGGACACCTAACTTTTCTTTTACCAAACCGCGAAACCAGATCATTCGCGATGTTTGTTCTACGACACCTATATTACAGGGTTGAACATATCATGTTTTAATGGATACCAAGCGGTATTGCTGGAAACAATTTCATCGTGTGGGATTTATCTGATAACAAGACTGGTTTAATAATAATAATAATAATACACAAAGGGATATTGTTTGTGCGAGATATAGCGATGTCTAACGCTGTATTTTACCTATGTACTAGATCGTGTATAGGTCTATGTATAAAGATTATAACCAGATGACCTCTTCATTCAATTTTTATGTAGGCCTACTATATACTAGTATACTAAAACCTCTCTACTGTAAGCGACTGTCAGAACAGAACACGGAGCCTGTCCTCGAAACATGCATACGATCCCCTTAGCCTAAGAATGTTCGTAGCCCCACTATATGAACCTTTAAGATTGTCGTACGATCTTAAGAACGTTTCGAGAATAGTCCCACAAGAACCTTTATTCATTCAGGCCGAGATCCTCGGAACATGAGGTGCAAGGATTAATTACGAAAACGGAACATGAATCGCAGACATCGATTTGCTAGGAAGTCGAACGCTACCATTGGAACTTTTGAATAACAACAAATATAATCTTTTAACGTCAGCTCTGCCTACTCTCGAACGTAACCTTCCAGTTTCAGAAAACACAAAGATGTCATGCTATTAGGCTAAACCATGAACAGTGATTACATCGTCTCCAAAATGTCATTTTATTAAGAAATCGTCTGTATTTCTTTGTTTGCTTTTGTTTATACCGGATGTTGTTGGCCGCACGTCGTATAGAGAGTTTTGGCATGTAACGTCACAATCTCAGCGTTCGGGCAATGCGGTTCAAAACAATGATGCACAGGATAAAGTATTTATTTCGATGGTTTAGTGGTGCATTGATTTCATGCGTGGAATCGTGGTTTCTTGCCAATATATGAGCAATAATAAAATCTGACAAATGGTTGTCACGCTATATAATTGCCACACCCTCCGGATTGTTTTCGTTCAAATAAGTTTGCTATAGCTGGATATGTTATACTTATAGATGCTTCGCGGAGCTAACGCTATCCGTCATAAACATAATCGCACACACATAATCTCAATCTCATAACAATTATGACTAATACTAGTATACCAACCTCGCAATAGCATTAATAATATTGATTCGTGTTGATTTTCTCACATTCAAAGTGTAGTTTGAATGAAGTAACTGATAATAAACACAAAAGTACAAACACATTTTCTAAATTAAAAAAGAATAATGGATGCAACAAATGTAGAGTTGCATGCATAATTGTATATTTTACACGACGTAAAAACATTAAAAGAAAACTATTTATATAGCGTTAACTGCATTTTTTCAACGAAGCGACATTATTATCTTATTGATTATGCGTATATATGTATTACCGTAATAGCTAAATATTTATGCGTATATATGTATATATGTATTACCGTAATAGCTAAATATTTATGGAACCATATACATAATATGTAGATTAACAACGCCCATGCATTAAGTTTATTAGTATATGATATTAATGACAATAAGCGTACTTGGAGGTATACTGTATACGTTATATGGTCTATACAAATGATAGTATTTAATTAGGAGTATACATCGTCGGTGTACGGGGCTACTATTAAAAAGTCAAACGGCTACTTGATTTATCTGACGAAACTGACGAGTAAGAATTATTAATATGACCATTTCAATATATAATTCCCCGTATTAAACTCCACTTATGTAGAGATAAATGTACTGTACAGTTGGACTATAATTAATTGGGTAACGACTTGAAAGAGTGGTGTGTTAGTATGCCTGAATGCCAGTTTACTCTAAGCAAAACCGTACATCAAATATATTTTATCATAATGCCAACAATGCAATAATTGAATTGAATCTATCATATAATGTTGTTTTCAGACATTGGTAGATATAGCAAGGCTCATCATTCATTGATTACAACATTTCTATCATGAAAAGAAGATTAATTTAGAAACAAATATACTAGTAATTGAATTTAGAAATTAAAGGATTTTATTTATTATGTGTACAGTATTTTCCTACAATATGTGTACGTGGATCCCGGAAGTTTTTCCAAATAAATATTTAAAAAAAAATATGTGTACGTGCTCACCGTATTAGCATGAAATGCCAACGGAATAGCTTAGAGGTAACGAATAATGTGTTCAGATATTTATAAAGGGCGAGCGCGTAAATGTATTTGGGCAAACGAATACACTTTCTTCCGTTGATAATTTCACAATGCAGCTTTAACACAAAGCGTATTCGGTGCTGTCAACAGTTCACTTTACAGTATTTATACGCCATAAGCAGAGGGCGCACTATTTGTTTCTCCGCCCAATCGCGGAGGCAGCGAAAGTCGAGTTGTGGTAGGTGCATGTGTTGCGCATGTGTGTATTCTTGCTCGCGAAGCACCGCTTGGAAACCAAACACCTTTTATACCGACATTAAGTCTCAGACCATATCAATGGAACAGGGAAAATACAACATACACTTGAATAAACTCCCACAAGCTGATACCAATTACACAATGCCAGATTGTTTGGCCAGGACGCGTTCGGTCGTAGTCGCACCACGTGTTTAGGGAGGGACGGTGTATGTTTTGAGGGCCAATTTTCAACGTGTAACATATATCGATTTCTGGACTTGCATTGCTTGTGTCTGAAAGAAGCGGAGGAAGTTACATTCCAGGCGAATCATGCATAGATTAATGCGCAATCCACAACACAACTGTAAGCGTTAGAAAAATAACATTTTACCATGTAAAATGTGACATTAAAGAATCCCTACACAAGCATATTTACCGTGATACGAAACATTGTATGTAGCACTAATAAGACTTTGATACTGCCACAAGTGATACAAACTATAACAAAAATAAAATATAATCATAATGATGCTACTACTTCTGGTATTTCTTAATTTGATTGAAATAATTTGAATTAACAAGGATGAATTTGATTAATTTAGTTGTGAATTTTAGCTACCATATAAAGAACATCACATTATGCAAATCATATCAATAGCTTTGTATCTAAGCAAATATTATAAAATTATTAGAAATATTATGTTGAATAATGAACAGTTTGGCTGCGGAAAGTACAATTGCATAATATACTATTTAAATACACTAATAAAGAGAACACCAGAAATATTACATTAAAAAGAGAATTAAACTACAGTCAAATCTCGTTGTGTCGAATCTCGGGGGGTCTATTCTATACCTTCGAGACATCGTATCTGAAAGGCATGACAACTTCCCTCAAGACAACAGCACACACATATTAGTATAACAAAACCATAGCTTTGTCCCTTGCAATATTTTCCTAGCAGCATTTTACATTCCACTTCCTTGTTTCCAACACATAGAATGGTCGTAATCGGCAAACCGACTCACGGCTTGATCACGTGGTTTCAGAATCTACATTGTTTAAAATGTTCATGAATGGGAAATTGACCGAAAATATGACCCTAATAAAACTGAGAACGGTGTGTGTATATATATCGCTGATTGAATCAACACCACACTTCTAAACCGACCCAGATTTTAGTGGAAAAAATATAGCGTTCTAAAATAGCGAGTATATCAAGTATCGCCAGACCAGTGGCAATTAGGTCATATTTATGATGATGACCATATGATCCAGCGGGTAAATGATACCAGATTAATTGTGTGCGTGTGTGCGCGTATGTGTTTGTGTTGCGTGCGTGCGTGCGTGTGTGCGCGCGTGTGCGTATGTGTTTGTGTGTTGCGTGCGTGCGTGTGCATGTGCGTTTATATGTGCGTGCGTATGTGTGTGTGGGCATGCATGTGCTCGTGTGTGTGAGTGTATGCGTGTGCTGCGTGTCTGTGTGTGTGTGTGTGTGTGCATTTGCGTGTATATATGCGTGCGTATGCATTACGTATACGAAGGTATAGCTATTAGGGGTATAATGATAAATTATGCAACAAACCAGGGATTACGATTTTAGAATGAAATGACGATACTCACCACAAGAATTTATTTATTTGACCTTCTTGCCTTCGTTTATATAATTAACAAAATTATTTAATAACCGGTAGAATTTCTGGACATATTAATTTCGCTTTGTATTATTTTACTAACAAAGTATTTCCAAATGTATATAACATCCAGGCATTGTTCAAAACGCATTTGAAGAAAAATGTATCCAGTTCCTCAATCAGAGTTCTGAAAAATGTATCATAACATACCGTATCTACTGCACTTTAATTATTTTGTTGAGCAGATATATTTCACGCGGCCAGGTAAAAGTTCCGGTGGTACCATCCTCGCACAAATGATCATATTATATGATAGCAATACTAGCTAACGCAACTAAGCGTAATCACAGCATTACAGATCTACCGTAGTTGATAATCTGACTGAATTGAGACGGATGTTTAGGTGGTCAGTGTACTTCGGAGCGGCTGTAGACGGACCACATCGTCCACCCGATCTGCGGTCTGTCATGTAAGCCGTGCGCACCGGAAATATACTATTAACAACAGGAAGCCTTATAAAGGATCTTCACCGGTGTAAGTAGCGAGCTTATCTAAACTAACGGGCTGACACTCTCCCTTTATGAACACTACGCACTCGCTAGCAGTCATCAACCGGATGTCACGTGATAAATTCACACGGAATTATGGGAGGATGATATATTTGTAGTTAACAATATTATGATGATTTTTTCCCCTCCAGTGAAAAACATTTCCTTCCTTTAAAAAATAAATAAATATGAAATAAAACGGAATCTAAATAACTTAGATATTTAACTGAAAGCAATATAAAGTGGCGAAAGTACATTATATTATGTGATCAGACGATATTTACTAAATCATGGGATACTATATTTATAGCATATCAGAAGGTGTGGATTTTTTTTCATGTGGAGAATATTTATTTTCCTCCCTATTTTCTAGAATAAATAGAATGAATATCACGTAAACTAAAATAACATAAAATTAGTTTAGATCTACTTGTATCACACTAGATAGTATTTAGTGTCATCATATTATATTATAGCATTTTCTATGTAGTCCTTCGACTCAAAATAACCTAAAGGTATTATTTATATTTATTATTAGTAGTAGTATTGCTAGTGCTCGATTATGACGTAATAAGCACGCGACACGTGTGGTAAACGTTCTGACCAAACTGATAATCTATTTAATTAATGAATGGACTTCTGCCAAGTACCAGTATCCAAACTGTGAAATCTTCTTCACCTACAAGGGAATCTTCACAGTTCCGTCCATTTCGGTTATATTCATAATATAGCTGCATGCGTAATCAGTTATCGCTTCCGAGGGTTTCCGAGAGCATTTGCAGAGGTTTAAATAGATAACCTTATTGACTAACCCTATAGACTCTCCAGCAAAGACAACTACTTGTATATGCAGATAGGAAATTAATATTCAGGTAAGAACTATAAAGCAATTTAGCGGTATGATAATGTTTTCCATTGACGTTTTCAAATGCTATTTATGTCGCAAAAATGCTACATTTACAAAGAAGTTATTTTTTTTTGGCATTGTTGCCCATTTATTAATAGAAACTCAACATAATACACAGAAACAATAACTAGTATTACTGCTACTACTACTACTACTACTACTACTATTACATGTACTACTACTAATAATACTACTACTAGCACTACTACTACTACTACTACTACTACTACTACTACTACTAATACTAATATTAATAATAGAATAATAATTAAATCACCTTAAAAAAACAGAAAGAAAGGAAGAAATAATGACACTACACCATTAACTTGAACCAAAGTTTGCAGCAAAATTATCAGAAAGAAAATTCCCAGCTAGCAGAATGTATTAAATGGTGATCTTTTCAAAGTGATGACAAATATTATAAATGACCAAATTGGAATTATTATCCCTTCTACGCGTCGAGTAATTTCCTTTATAACAAGCAAGCCTATGAAATACTGGGTAATTTATTCGAAATTGTATTCCACTGATAAGTATTTTATTATTGTAAGTTACACAGTCTAATCGGCATTTATTCTTATACATCAATATTTTGTCATTTATATGTATTTATTTGTTACTATTTATAAACATATTTTATGTCTTATGTGTACCCCTGAGACGCAATTCACATTTCCCATGGTAATATGAGTGTGTGTGTGTGTGTGTGTGTGTGTGTGTGTGTCCGTCTGTCAATATTAAAGTATCTCATTTCCAGATGTGTCGCTGTGGTCCCACGGTAACCTGTCTATCTGTCTGTCTGTTTGTCAGTATCTCCTACACGTTCATACGTTTCGCTGTGGTCCCACGGTAACGTGTCTATCTGTCTGTCTGTCTGTTTGTCAGTATCTCCTACACGTTCAGACGTGTCGCTGTGGTCCCACGGTAACCTGTCTATCTGTCTGTCTGTCAGTATCTCCTACACGTTCAGACGTGTCGCTGTGGTCCCACGGTAATGTGTATCTGTCTTTCCGTCTGTCAGTATTAACGTCTCCCCAACACCTTCAGACGTGTCCCACGTGTTTGTATGTCCATTTGTCTGTACTAACGTATCTCCCACTCTTTCAGACGTGTCGCTGTGGTCCCACGGTAACGTATCTGTCTGTCTGTACTAACGTATCTCCCACACTTTCAGACGTGTCGCTGTGGTCCCACACTAACGTACAGAAGTGGCTGGACTGGGCGATACAGGAGTACAGCCTGAGAGACGTCGACACCGGCAAGTTCCAGCACATCGACGGCAAGACCCTGGTCCGGATGAGCAGAGAGGACCTGTGCCACCTCGTGTCGCCCCAGAACGCCGACATGTTGTTCAGACACCTCACGTACCTCAGACACAGTGAGCATCTTTAGTTTAAACATATTTTATTCAAGAAGAAAAGGATAGGTTACAAGTTATAACGGTTTAATAAAAACAACGTCAACGTCAACGTCAACGTCAACTTCAGTGCCACGCAGTTCTGGCCCCAAGATTACCAAACTATTTCGAGTGCTCATCTCAAAAGTTTATTTACAAATTTCCCAATAAAATCTGATCTTGATCATGAAATCGTACTGAAAAAGTGTCCTGATTTCGAGGCAAATGTTTCACATAGGATCGTGCTGTGCATAGTCCCGGCGTGAATGAGGGTGTACGCAATACTTTTATTATAGAGCCGGAAATAACGCAGTCCTCAGTTTACGACAGGTCTACTTGTACATTTTAATATTGAGTCTATTAATATTTTAGCGCTTTTACGTTTTTGACAAGATTGTTCGACCTATAAAGTATTGTATTTGTTTTTGGAGATTTGTTTTCTGTAAGCGAATAGCGGCCATTGGTGTACCAACGTCTATTTATAGATGAATCCGGTTTAAAATTTTGGTGTTAACCTCATTGGGGAAATGCCCGTGGATGTTGTATTATCTACGTTGTATCCCAATCTATGACGGATGGACGGCTGAACACATGTTGATTTATCTCTGAATCAAACATAAATTTATGTACACGATGCATAACGACGTATTATAATTTCTCAGGAATTAGTTAACACAAGGCCTAATAAGCATGTTTGGATTTCACCGGAACTTGTCCAATTATCGGAAATTCCATCCAATTCTAAAAATAAACGTGACCAACTTAGACTCCCAATGCAAATCGGAAAGTTTATATCTAAAATGGAATTTGACCTTTTGGGTATTTATTTTACGTTCTAGGCAACAGTCCCATTCATCAGACACCCGAACTCCCCGACACTTGCAGTCAACCAATGGGAATCCAGCGAGTCGACTACGCCCACGCCAGCGGAGGGACCATGTATTGCCCTCCCAAACCAGGTGAGATTACAGGTTATGCACTACGTAAATCTGCATGGTATGATATATAGTGTGCACAAGTGGGTCACATTCTATTTTTAGACATATCCGGTTTAAAGGTTGTGGTGATAACCTGCACGGTGACGTGTGAGAGGATGTTGTTTTGTTTACGTACCTCACGTTGTATCCCGATCTATCACGTGTGGCCGGCTGAACACATGCTGAATGACATTGTTCATCTCTGAATCGAACATAAATTTAAACACACGATCTGTATTAACGGCGTATTAAGATTTAATCAGTCAAAGGAATAGTACTCGTGTTTGGCTATCACCGGAAGAAGTTGGGAAATTTTGGAAATTCCAAAAATAGACCTGACCTAATTGATCGCTCTATACTGATTTAAAAAAGTAGAGTCCCAACAGATATTTTGTGAAGGTTTCTACGAAAATTTGAACATCGGCTTGAGAAATCCGGGTATTATGTAGGCACAGTGGTCTCTGTTTGGAGGATGGGCCTACCCGTGCTAGTAATGATTATTACTTTACGGCATTTTTACAATAATGTGTTCCATTTACGTTCATTTGAGTGCTAAAATAAAGTTTCATTGAGGTACTCAAAACTAATATTTTTCTAAACTAGAA
>JAULBP010107891.1:0-10264 GCA_032355345.1 Lepetodrilus pustulosus | reverse complement strand
TTTTCATCTGTACAGCAAGAATTTGTGTGATGTTAATTATCTTTCAAAAAAACTCAAACCATGTGCAATGTTGCATGTACAGGTTTTGTTGGGCAAAGAAAATCGTGCAATATTGTAGTGAAAACATTGGTATGATAATGATAAAGATAATGGTAATGGTAAAGAAACAGTCCCCATGCTACAACTAGGTACAAGGCTGCTCATTGGTTAAAACATGTATTGTTGAGCGTATTCGTTTCATCACCCGGCCAGCTCTAGGGTCGATGCCAATAGCCATGTGAATGACCCCGTGCTTGACCCCAGAGACCTTTCTACCCTAGGGTTGGTTGACTGATGAATACGTTCTTTGTTAAAATTAATGGTTCATCTCTGCAAATATCTCACAGTTATAAACGTTAAAAATGTTGGACTACTGAGCCAAAGGTACTGAGTTCAAATCCCGCCCTGGCATCAATATTTGCAGAAGTTAAATTTCTGACACGATATTGATAGGATGCACTGTCTGTAGAGTGGCACTACAGATATCATCCTTGGTCTGTCAGTACCAGCTGGTGCTCGCAACTTTTGTGTCGACAAATCAAACAGTCTCAGATACAAATTTATTTGTCCATCTGTAATACTAATAGTATTCTTTTAAAGGCATACTATCACTGATGGTTGACCTAAATAATGGACAAACAAATTACTATCTGAGCTTCATTATGTTTGATTTGTGCACCCAAACAATACACTAATACACTTATTCCCCAACCTCTTGCTCGTGCAATAATAAACGTGAATTTTTGTACTTTATCTTATACATGTACATAGAGATAATGAGTGGAAGTATTTCAGTATCAAATAATAGATATTATTGTTGAGAAATAGCAAGTAAGTGAAGGAATGTTCATAGTTGCAGCAGGAATATTTGACTTGTACGAAAAATGTTGGATGTTGAGAAATATGTATATATATATATATTTTTTATGTGCCAAATGTTTTCAATGTTACCATGACAACTGCTGCAGGGCGAGGGTGAGGAGAACCCAGTGAGTCAGGAGGGGGTGCCGACGGGCTACGAGGCCGTAACACTGATAGAGGCTTTGAATGGACAGTGTGCTCCGCTCCCTACAGAAGGTACGCTGTCAGATGAAATCGTTGTGTTCAAGTGTTGGGCATTGTTAATCATTTGGGACACCTCCAGCTATTTTACCTTCACTCCAATAATCTCTCGGGGACCTAGATATAAGATTTCAATCTCCATTTGGTGCAAACCTTCCATTCATGCCAAAACGGTTATTGGAGCAAGAGGGGAACTGAAAGGTATCCTGATTGGCTTGGAATATGTGCATTGCCTCATCTAAGGGAGGCAATCTTGATGGTAACATGCATTATGTCCCTTTTGTCACAAACATGTTTTCATGGACAATATTGATTCACAGCATTTATTCCTCCATAATTTTTATTACTCCAAATTAATTTTCAAAAACCCTTTTCCAATATTAGACAAAATTTATATTCATTATTCATAGCAGTTATTAAAATAAACTAATAAAGTGACTGCCTGTAAAATTAGCTGATTTATCTAAAACAGATCATTTGGAAGGAAATCAATCGCTGGTACATGCTGTAGATCTTTAGGTTTTCACAATATAAATTTAGTGTTTGAGTCATTTTAATAGACTGCTATTGTAGTTTAACGTATGTTCTGATTGGGTTACTTAGTTTTGCTGATATTGCTGTTGCTAATACAACATGTTCTACAGGTGGGCCTCCCTTGATGGTGACACCAGTTTACACCATAGAAACCAACAAGAAAATACAGAAAGTGTCGCAGTACGTAATCTGAAATCTTGTGGCCCATGTTATATACGAAAGGGCCGTAATTATTGTCTGGGCATAAATCGAAGCTGGTACCATTTCCCGTTATAGTAAAACCATTGCACATGTAAGAGTTATAACCACACTTTCCTCTGTGTGTCGGTCAATATCCATACAATTATGGTAATGGGGCGTCAATATCCATACAATTATGGTCATGGGGCTTACAAGGCGGTAAGCCAAGGTGTCGTCACGACTAAAACTGTTGGGATATTGACCGATACACTTCAAGTGTGAGTTTAGCTGTCTTGTACCCTTCTTCTGGTCGAGTACTACATTACATAAAATATTAATGTAAAATAGATGTAAAATTTGAACAAATGTATATAATAAGTTGTATTAGATCACCCACATTCCAGATCACTCCTCAGTAGCCTTTCGTTTTAAGATTCCTCCATAATCGATCGGCAGCCTCAATTTTGGTTGAATACTTATTTTCATGCTACATGATCTCTTGCTGTAGTGACGTTGTTTACATACTGTCAAGTCACCACGATATATACCGAGTTCAGGCAAGGTTTAAAATCATATGACTTTCTTGCCTTAGTCATAACCAGATAAACAAAAAGTTTGATTTTTAGTCAGTCATTTGGTCCCGTAATGATGGCAATTGAATAATGATTTGTTTCGACTGGTTTGATCCCAGGTTTGGGCAAAAGTATTTTCATAAATTTCAGGATACATGAAATACAATAGTGTACACAGTACAACACAGTCAAGAAAAAGTGTAGTTTTCCTTTTACTGATGTACCTATACCTATTTCTGAAAACGTTTAGGTATATCAGGGTATACACCTACACTTAGAACAAAAGAAACTATGGCAACGAGACGGGAAGGTATAAGTTCTGATATTTGTCCTGATATCAGTATGACCTTTTCGTGGTGCACACACCTAAACAGATGCATAGAAATCCCCCGATTGCATTGGTCACTTTAAACATGGAGAGTTCTTCCGGAAGCCATTGCTTTTACACTGATTCAACTGTGCAGTGTGCAATGTTTTTTATGTAATAAAAAAGCGAACAGCAGTAATTAGTTATTTCTTCCACAATTACATGCATATTTTAGAATTAACACAAATTTTGAAAAATAATCTAAATAATGTAGGTTTTACAAGACACAGGCTTGATTTGCTATTACAAGAATTCAATAATGAATCCATTTGTGTCAACTTGGATTATCTCCCTTCAATTTCATTTGCTCATTATGTAGACTGAAATAAATTTGCATATCTTTCATACTTTAATTTATGCCCTGGACGTTCTATATGTCAAATGTTTAATTTCACGCAACAAACAGGTGAATGAAATTTCTGACTCTAGGATCACAGACATGTCGCCAATCGAGTACCAGAAGGAAATGGACACGGACAAGGAAGTGGGGGACATCAACAACAAGCAGACCTCGGGCAAGAAGGATGGAAAAGGGGGCGGGGACAAAGGGAGGACCACCCCCGAGGTCACCATCACCAACAACAAGACAGACTCCGACAAGAAGAGAGGGTCGCCAAAGAAAACACAGCTGCCTGAAGTCAGGTGGGTTCATCTTCGTGGGTTTTACTGACATTGGGTAATAGTTCTCATGTATGGTATGGTCGTGAATGGGTGTAAGATTCCTGCAGCAATGTTAAGCTCGATGATCACTCACTCACTCACTCCTATCAGTCAGTCAGTCACTCACTCAATCACTCAAGCATGGTGGTACAGAAGGTGGTGCACGGGTAGATTGTCAGACTGGAGAGTCGAGGTTCAAAGTTTGAACCCATCCTGAGGATCCTGACATCAATGTTTGGGAGAGTTACATTTCTGACGTAATCGTGGTAGGATACACTACATGTATTGTAGGCTTCCACCAGCTGTAAACTGACCAAGCCATAATTTGTGCAAATTAATCTTGAAAGTAGATAGAGATCTAAACCCCAGTTCATTTTTTTCCCAATAAATGTATTGTTGAATATTGTTAGCCAAGACCTGTGGGAGCTAACCATATCATATTGGTTTTGCTGTTGGATTAATTGCAATCAGTGATCTATTGAACATCTACATCAAGTTTCTATCCTAAATATGTGTTTTTTTAATATAGAAAACCATGTTCAAAATCTGACTTGCTTGTGTTTTGTTTGAAATTAACATTCTTCTCAACATGCTCATAGGTAAAAATAGTCTGAATATTGCTGATCCAAGTTTGAGAAAATATTTGTTTTTATATGTTATTGTAGATATTTTCCATCTGAAAAGAGAGCGACCAGCCAACCTGTAGAATCTTCCTATCCTATGGAAAAGGAAACGTCCTTCACCAAAAAGGTCAGTTTTAGCTCCATTGTCAGATGTAATTGACATACAAATGCTATCTAATTTGTAACTTCCTGCTGAAAACCTTGACAACTATCTGTGCCTATCGACAATGAGAGACCAGCTCCATGTGAATTAATTATATAATAAATAAATATTACTACTGTTATTTCAGACCACTTCGCCAACTGACGAAACCGCTGCAACCGAGCACAAGAAGAAGAAGAATTCCGTCATGTACAAAGTGGCATCTTTAGAACGTGGAGAGGGAGGAAAACAGACCAGCGAGGGAGGGAAGCTGGCCAGCGGAATATCCACGGGACATATAGCGGATGACGAGTTAGAGGACACATCGGAAGGCGAACCAGAACCTGACTATGAGGACGGGGAGGAGATAGAGGAAGACATCGAGGAGGAGTTAGATGGAGAATTGGAGGAAGAGGATGAAGATACTACTACAGGTTGTAAGAAGCTGAATAAATGTTATGCGACACTCAATGGCAGTGATGTCGTTTTAGAAAAATCTAGCTGTGAAAAAAATAGCTTATGCTCATAGTATTCACAGTATGATAGATTAACCCTCTCCAAGCTGAAGGCAACTGGAGATGTCCTAAAGAGGTGTGCCTGTGCCCAATTCAGCAAGGAGAGGGTTATTTTGTGCAAATATCTTTGACAATAAATGTGATATGTACATCATGAATGCATTTGACATTTGTTATTCAAATTTAATCCAAAACAATTATAGAGATTTGTGCTTTAAATGGTAGCAGACCTATTTCATCCACATGAAATTAGGCATGTAAATTAATTGGGGAAAAACCATGGAAAATCTGTGATCGACCCTTTAATGGTGTTTTGGCCCTATAGTGAGAGTAAGTCTCGTCTGGTGTTTTTTCCGATGACAAAAAGAAGTCTGAATCATGACAGGTTTTTTTGACATCACAGTGGATTTTTACGCATTTAGATTTTTGACCAGTTTATGTCATTTGGTTATTAAATGAATCTTGTGTCTACTTACACTGCCTGTTACATGTATGTTGACACATGACAGTAGGTGACCAGCTGATGATGACAACTGTTGCTGTTACAGACTGTATGACGGAGAGTTCCGAGAGCGAGCTGCGGGGCATGCAGGTGTACCATGCTGAGGGTTGTCACGACGACGGCGACTACATGCAGCCCGTGGACCCACTCCACCTGACCTCCGACTCCCAGAGCGGCACCACGGGCGGGGCAAGCAGCGGCACCGAGGGCTCCAGCTACGGCAGTAACAGCAGCTCCCAGGCCCTGCTCACCACTGTGGACGGGCACGAGGAAGGGAAGTTGTCCTCGTCATAGAGATCTCAAATGTGGACATTACGGTGGAGAGACACTTAAAGGCATAAGTCAACACCCTTTGATGGAGTGATAGTCTGAAAATGAATACCATTAAAAAATAAATTGTGGAAAGTTCCTCAAAGGCATACAGTCACACATTGATGGAGTGATTGTTTGAATATGAATAACATTTAGTTGTTGGTGGAATGACTCTCAAGAGACATGAAATACCATATATTTGACATTCTTAATGATGGTGATTGTCTGAAAATGCATACATTTAGTTATTGTTGAAAGTCTCTTAAAGGCATACAGTCACATATTTAATCTACTTATTTGTCAAGGGAATTATTACCTGAAAATATATCCATGTAATTTCTCCACATAAGTAGTTCATCCATATCTTTATCAGTATTTGTATACTTAATAAAAAAAAATGTATTTGTATGCACAAATTAATCAAAATATTTATGGCCGCTGCCATATCAAGCAATGTTACGCAATATATAATTTTGAGCATGTCTCTTAATATAATTTAATCAGTGTCGACTACATTGTATTGTTGTGAGTATTATGCATATGGAACACAGAATCAGTTTAATGTACATCATGACTTTTCTAGAAACAAAAGTTCAGATTTTATACCTTAAGATAATGTTTCTGTGATCACAACAGTTATATGGAACATCTTCTAGATAAGAGAGGATGGTAATAGATTGCATATGTTATGCTTAATTTAATTTGTACATTCTGTAAATAGTGATGACCTTGACCCAGGCTGATGCTGGAAATCAGTTTTATTATAAATACATTATCCTCGTGGTTGCTTCTTCAATAGGAAGTTATGACTTGCAACAAATTCCAATAAATAATTACTTAGCTTCCAGCAGGGCCACAGATACATGGCATCTGGGGGATTATCTGGCTGACACACCCTTTTCTTCTACTTAAAAAAAGTATATGTATAGGTATATACTGGTATATCTTGTATAATTAGTATAAAAACAACTTTGATTGATCATGTAAAGTAAAAAGAAACAAATTTGGTATAGAATTCCTGTATAGAAAGTTATCTTGCAGTATATAAAGAGTCCGCATGTTTTTGTTGATATGCTGCCTATTGGCAAAATTTGTATCCTAACATAAAACAACATTAAATACGTTATTAAATTTATCTTGTGATGTAGCATTTTTAATAGCATTTAATAGTTGAGTAATACACTAATAATTATTCACTTGTACTCACTAACCTATGTATATCCTATGTATGTTTATATAGTTGTATAACTCCTATATATATATATCTCCCGTATACTTACATACATACCCTCATATACCACTACATTTCAGATAACCTTTTGTATTACTTCGGTGCATGTATTCAGCAACATTAACTCCATATTTCATATTGTGTGTATATATTTGTAGATGTATATCTGTCAGTGACGTAACAAGAAAAATTATCTGTAAATAAGGTTGCTTCATATATTCACAATGTTTCATTGGAAGATTTTATCCCAAGATTACGAAACTTTCTTGAGTAATATTTAAAAGTTGTTCATTAATACAAAATTTAAGCTTGAGCATGGAATCATACTTGGAAAGTTTCGTAATCTCGACCCCTTGTAGTGTCTGCTGGTATTCAGATGTGCAATGTTATGACAGTGCATAATTTGATCGCAATATTTAATTTGTTCTGTTTTGTGTTAACTGATTAAGCAAGAACAGTCTGTACAATAACAGTCTCTCTGATAAATTAACCACTACTTGCTGTAGATGCACCATCTCTAGTATATTCCTGCAGAACAAGGGTTAATGTGTGGAGGTCTCATATTTTGCATGTTCCATGTACGTAGGTGAAATCTCTCGTGATTGTGAGAATGATTATATTGAATGAGATGTTTGTGAAATGCAATTTATGAATGGTCATGGAGATATAAAAAAAAATATCAAACTTTTTGTCATAAGAATGAAAAATTATGTTTCATTTTATTATTTTTACCTGTTATCAAATAGTTTACTTAATGTATAAATATGTCTGAATAGCGCATTGTTTTCTGATAAATTGTAGGAACAATTCAAAATGACTGCCAAAACTTGATATTTGTTTAGAATTACTTCTATTTGGCCTTATGACCATGCTAATGATCGTGCTATATTTTTTTCATTGCAATGGATTAAACATGGCTTGAAAATGACAGTATGAGAGTTGTTGTGATGTGGGTCATGAACTCAGAATGGAGCAGGTCTGTTAGGAATCTACAAACCCACCCCAGTGGTAGGTCGTGGCATAGTGCTATTGTACCAAAAGGTGTTAAGATTACATCACCAAAAGATGTTAAAAGGCAGTACTTGTTGTTACCCTGCTTGACTTGCAGAATTAAAGGGTAAACTAAGGATGTGTATCATGTCTGGGTGGTACTTGTTACCCTGCTTGACTTGCAGAATTAAAAGGGTAAACTAAGGATGTGTATCATGTCTGGGTGGTATTTACCTGTCTTAATTTCTGTATGACAATCCAGTGAGCTAGCTAAAAAGATCGTAAGAATGTTTTGAGAATAGGCACCCAAGATTTCTACTGGCTGGTGGTGCTAGCTCACTGGAATGTCATACAGAAATTAAGACATGTAAAGTATACTATACACAGCTTCATACAATTTATGTCCACAAAACAGTACCGTAGCAACATATTTGTTTTCTCATTTAGATTCAATTAAGTTTGTCTTACCCATACAGAAAATTTAGTCAAAATATGTTGAAAACTAATTGGTTTTGTTGTTAAGTGTACTATTTTGAGGATACTGTTACTGGTATTTCAAGTATAGGGAATGTACACACATGACAAACGCACAAGCCATAATCAGTGAAATAGTATAGAAAGTAATATAAACCCTAATTCAACCAACCAACCTTATCTATAGTTAGTGGCAATGTTCTAGAAATCCTAATTGTAAAACGAGACCGTTCAAAAGCATGTACATGGGTGCCAAGGTAGTGCGTTTGCTGACAAACCCACGGGTCTTGAGTTCAAGAACGCTAATTGAGTGGACATAGGAGATGCAACATCTCTAGAGTCCATCTGTGTTACATGAAACACTGGTTTTTCCTGTATACATACTGCAGTGATATATCTAAACACTGCTGAAAAATTCCAGAAGATCGCTGACCCGTTCGGCGTAATTTTCGAATTCTGAAACCATATGGGTCATCGACCAATAGTAGCATACTAGTATTTACAGATTAATCATACAACTTTGGCATCATTTAAAATATATTCGACGCTATTTTTAATAATTTTAAAGAAATGTATACTGTATGCAGAACCAAGTCAACACTTCAGTATTTGCTCCGCCGACTGCTGTTAAACATACCACACGAGACTTGAGCGATGGTCATCTCTGCAGGTTTCACTTCGTCCGTTTCCGCAAGATGGTCGCTAATTATTGTCTCCTCTAACGATTGTTCCGGCAAAGTAAGCTGCATATTTAAATGCATCCGTTAATTAAATGTACAATCGTACTTGGCAAATTATCCAATTGTCTTCTTGCAGCAAATACGCATGCCCAATATTCATACATACTGCACGTCTTACACGCACACCGTAACAACGCACAACCACAAATACCGGTAATTAGATGTTGATGGTACACAAGGCTTAATCACTGTTATTTTTTGTTTTTAAACAAAACAAACAAAAATGGCAACTAAATTTGGTAAAATCGAAACGTAATAATCATTGTGTGTACCAGGCCATTGATTCTGTGATCACCATCGTAGTAACTATAATGTACTGATTCCAATGGGATTTGCTATTCTACGTTTGAATGCTGACCATTATAACGCAGTGAAATACAAAATTTACAAAAGTACATGTATATAAGCTACACTATGCCACATAACAGCAGGTACTTTTAGAACAACAATATTAATATTACACTAACACAGAAAAATACGTCAAATATCCTTTCAAATATGGATCCCTCGAGGATCCCGTAGTAGGACAATTATGCAAATGTAATCAATTAAAATGATATCCCGTTTCATCCAGTAAACATTTTGATATTGTTTTGCTCAACATAGAGTTTCAGTTTCCAATCTGATTTTAATGAGATTGCTAGGACATAATATATGCGATTGGGAACAACTTTCATGGATACACCTTATGCCCTGCCTAGCACACCTGCAGCACACCCTATGTTCACCTGGAGCCAGTGAAGGAGTCCGTAAACAGTCATTATGTTTGCATGTGCTTCCACATATACATGTGTTTACTGTGTATACCGTTAAAAGCATACTTGTTATTTCCTGCTTATTATTAATCACGAATAAAAGGTATGTAGCTCTAAGTATTTGGTCTTTGGAACATAATTACAAAATATAATACTATTATTTTTGAATTTCTATGCACCATTAGTTATGAGATGATTTGGTTCAACGCTGAATTAGTTGACACTGTTTAAATATGTCTTATCCACTAAACAGTAGGCATACAGACATGCAGTTCACTTTGACCTTCAGAAATATGTTAACGTTTTTTTTGTGTGTTTTGTTGTGATCCAGTATAACCACTGTGCTATATAAGTCACGGTATTCCTAATTAGACGCAAAGCTGCACAAAGTAAACAAAATAAAATAACGGCAATTCCTGTATGTATGCACATTATTAATTACTTTTGCATTTAAAAGCATACAATCACAGATATTTATGGCCGTTTTTCACAAGTTCTTAGCTACAACTACAAAGTACATTCACTTGACATACATATAATCATGTTTGTACTTCCAAAAACCTTTC
>JAULBP010107890.1:0-18557 GCA_032355345.1 Lepetodrilus pustulosus | reverse complement strand
GTTACATCCACACTTCCTCGGTGTATCGGTCAATATCCCAACAGTTTTGGTCGTGATGCCTCCTCGGCTACCGCCTCGGAGGCCCCACGAACAAAACTGTAGGGATATTGACCGATACACCTCGGAAAGTGTGGATGTAACTCTTACTTAATAAATGTCAGCACAACACTCACCCACACTTTCCTAGTTATGTAGTTTAATGTTAATGTCAAAGCTTATAAAAAATGCAACACTTCAAATTCCCAATTATTTTCACATAATTATTTATCAATATAACCAGAACTCAACTTTCATAAACATTTCACTTCCAATAGGCAGCCAGTGAATAATCCTAAAAAGTGCTAGTGAAAGAGAAAGATAGAAAGAGATAGAGAGAAAGAAAAAGAGCAAATGACAGTGAAAGAGAAATATTATTTAATGAGAAAGAAAGATAGAAAGATAGCAAGAAAGAGATATTAACTAAGCAATGGCAGCATCTAACCATAATTAAAAAACGTAATTACATCAAACATTTTAAATCAAATCAATATTACATGTTCCGCATGCTGCTGCCAATTCCACCCACAGTAACCTAATTTCGCCGCGATTAGCCAGACATGTGTTCCACTACTGACTCCTCTGTAGAAACAGAAGCGCTCACATCCAACAAAATTGCCATAATGCTTGTAAACAATTATGGTAATATGATTTTATCAATTGCAGTTGGCAATCATGGGTAATTATCCAACAGGCACGTCACAAGTCTGAGAAATGGATGAACGACTTCCCTGTGCAGACTGTCTGGCATGTAGTAATCAGTCAAGATTTACGGCACTTTATCACGCTGATTAATATATATTATTCCATGTAGTTTGTTCAACTTGTATAACATGCCACCAT
Source organism: Lepetodrilus pustulosus (assembly GCA_032355345.1). NCBI lineage: Eukaryota > Metazoa > Mollusca > Gastropoda > Lepetellida > Lepetodrilidae > Lepetodrilus > Lepetodrilus pustulosus. The sequence continues at coordinate 17,678 of JAULBP010107890.1, read as the reverse complement.
GCCGATTAAATAATCCATTGAAACTTAAATACATGTATTTAGAAAATGATGCTAGACAGAAAGCTTGCATTTCCTTTGTATTTGAACACAAATAGTTCAAATGGTCAATATAGTTACTAGTACTTGGGGTTTTAATGCCATTTTCAATTAGAATATCATGAAAACCAGCATACAAGTATTTGCAAGATTTGCAAGTAAAACAATAGTACAGGAGGTAATAAAAATAATAATAATAATAACAATAACAACAACATATGTAAATAATAATAATAGCAACAACAACAATAATAACAATAACAATAACAATAACAATAATAATAATAATAATAATAATAATAATAAAGAAAAAAGAAAAATATTAATAGACACATGTATATTATAATACATAACTTGTACACATGACTCATATACAATGCAATGACAAATGCCAACTGATGATACTAAATGTTTGAAATATTCTTTCTATAGTATTAGGTTAATACCCTGGCACCAAAGTAACTGTTATCAGTCAGTAATTCTGATAATCTGTTACTTACCACTGAGACTGGGAGATCAACACGAAGTGAAAGAACTGATGGACGATGATTGGTGATACTCAACATGGCATTTTCACTGGCTATCAATCCATGTAATTGCATGTCACAATGGAAACTGGCACTGGGGAATTAGTAGGAATGTTACACACCTGAGTGCAACTTATTGTAATCTTGCATTTACAGTTACACAGTCAATTGTATATACGCCTGTCACAATCATTGTAACGCCAATTCAATATACGTCTCTCACAATCATTGCAACATAGGACTGTCACCATCATAACTCCTCACACTGCTAGTCAAGCATGAAGACAACTATATTGTCAGTGTAGAGAGCTATGCTTAGCTGATCTGACATTTAATTAATGTTGATAATGCATACTTGATTATTGGATATTGTACAAATTATAATAACTACCGTAACAGCATTTTTGCGAAATAAATTATGTCAACAGTATTGAATGAATCTTATACTAATGATCTGCCAAATGATTGCAAAGCCAGAATAGCTCATGTAACAGTGATAAAGGATTAGTAGAGACATTTTATACATTAACTTATTTCAATCATTAAAAAATATAATTAATGGACATTGAATTTGATACTTTTATGAATTGAAGCATATATGTATGGGAGCCATATTGAAAATAATGTAATCACAATCATGCCGATACCGTTCCAATTATCTCCCAACAATGACAATATGAACAGTTGTCAGTTGGAAATGTTACAGACCACAGAAAAAAATCATGTCTACAAAGTCATTAACCTACATAGGAGTCACACGTCTATATGTAGATATCACAAACTGCAATCTAGTGTATGAGGAGAAGACTTCTATTAAGCACGTGGTGATAGAAAACTGTCAAAATATGACAGTTGGATAAAAGATGTTGGATGAAATAAGCATCACTAAGCTACACAGGGACTAGCCTACTTGTAGAGAACTTAGACTAGACCAGATGCAAGTCATGAAACAAAAAGTAGTTGGCGATGATTCAGAAAGTATCTACCCCAGTTAATGTTCACAGTTCCAGGCACCGACACATTTTCTACAGGTATATATGTATATGTATATGTATATGGAGGCTTTTCACCCCCCTTTTTCTTAATGTTTTTCAAGGTAATTTAACTTACCCGGTATATCATAGCTTTAAATAATATTAAATAATATTGATTATTATAAAACCCAAAATGAACAACACTGCTATGGTGGTATGAAATGTAGAATATTTCTTGTTTTTTACCCAGCGGGAATAATGATGTTTAACAATACATGTATATACTAACTAAAATAAATTAAGGGCTAAGCAATGTTTTTGAACTTTGCACGAGGAATCTCGTACCATTCTTCCCCCAGTGTCTGCAGGTTCTAGAAGAGTTCCTGGAGCTTTAACCCTCTCCATGCTGCAGGCAACCAGAGATGCCCTAAAGCACTGTGCTTGTGCATAATCTAGCAGGGAGAGGGTTAATACATATATGAATTCTTAGTTGTCAAAAATAACATAAAGCTAGAAATAACTATCCAAAAAGGCTACTGGCTCGTAATTAATTTTGTTGAATATATTTAGAATTCCAGCAGGAACATCAGGTTGTGAAGCCAGATGAACTTCATGTATGCATGACTACAATGAGAGTTGTGATTGGTCACTAAAGTAGGAAGTAATTAACACAGGTCTGACGGGATGATGCCACACTATAGTGTCACATGTGTCACTGTCACTGTTCTGAATACGCTCTGCCAGTGGCCACCTGTGCCTATCAGGGTCATGCCGACCTTTCAGTATATCACCAGAAAGTGGATGAATACGAGCTGATAAATCCTCAGTAAAAATGTCCATCAATATAGAATAGCATACCTGTGTGCCATACATCCTTATAGCATACATGTTATGTGTGCTACTAATAATATATATAGCATGTAGGGATAAATATTATTACATGTACATGTATGTAATTATAATATGTTCTTTATAGCATACCTGTGTGACATCAACTGTACATGACCATGTGACCTACCTGTATTGAAATAGGTATTTTGACGTAGCATTTCTAAGAAAGTAAAGGCAGATTTGTCTGTCAATAATAATCACCAGATGACACTGTTATGACAACTTTGCAAATATTCTGACCATCTGTTGCCAACCTCCGTGCTGACTTGTCTACAACTCCGTGACGAGTGTTGTGATGGAATTATGACATTTTCTTCATGTTCCCATGGTTACTAATTTGTACATGTGGTTTAAACATATTTTATTCCAAAATGAATGAGGATGGGTAAGCAAGCTGAAAAGCTTATAGTACATGTACATGTAATACCAGCTCTTCGACAAATAATATATATATAATTATATTATACATTTGCTTAATCAAGGTAACATTGAAGAATATAGAAAGTATATTTTGGTACATGCATATACATGTATTTCCATTTGGGACCAACTTCCAGAAATATTTCAATAACATTAATTAATGTAAGACATTAAATGATAAAGCACTACCACTATTCAGAGCTTAAATCTACGACGTTTGTAAATGTGCACAGCTTCCAGTTGTAAATGTCGACCTATTCACTGCTGATTGTGCTGGTCATGTGACTACGTAGTAACACTGACTAGTTTATGATGAATATTGGAGAAGCCATCAATGTCACGTGCACCGTCAAACATTGAATCAACATTTGGACTTGCATCTTTACACACAATGCAGTAGAAAACATATTTACAAATATGGTCACTGTCACTGTCAATGATGAATATTATTTCCAAATTATCGTAAAATGTCAAACACCAAAGTACATGTATATGCCTCAAAATATACTTCAGTATGCATCAGTTCATTTCAAATTTGAAAGGCTGACTTATCTTCAAGGACATACTGTTCCTTTACACATATGAAACATAAATCTATTTGAATATTCTTTTGAAAACACTATGAATACATCCTGTGATAATGGAAAGATAGTGTAAGCAACATAGAAATGCATAAAGGTGACCATAAAAATTACATTCTTGAAGTACATTGTTACTGCATCAATGCAAAGATACCAGTGTCCTCATCATAAGGATCTACTGTAATTCACCTATTAATTCGAACCCTCTAAATATTCAAATACCTAAATTAATTGGCGAAAAAAAAAAAATTCGGACCCTAAATATATGAACATGATTAATTTTTACAAATAATTTTCTAATTATTCGAACACAGTCATTAAGAAAAAAAAAATGACATTTTAAGGAATCCTTTATTTAGTTACAATTTGGTGAACTATTAGGAGAATTACGGTATACACTTTCAGCGAGTACAACAACCAGGAGTGTCATAGTCTAGACCACAGGCACTTGAACAAAACTTTTCTTATTTATTTTATTTCTTATTAGACCAATTTCAATTTTCTTATTTTTCTAATAATTTGAACAGCTAAACATCTAATTATTTTTTGCTGTTCGAATTAATAGGTGAATTACGTTAGTCAATTTGAAATCCTCATAGTTACCCTATGTCTTACTTGTATTATTTAAAAACTTTGATTGATAATGGAGATTAATATTGCTATGGGAACCTTTCACTTGAAACTTACACATTTCCCACTGATAATAATTTACATAAAATAGCAAAGTTGTTACAAAGAGGTAACATTGTATGTATTATACTTTACAGAATTGATTTTCTTTTTAGTGTTTATAAAAGTAGCAGCCTATGCTATACATATCAGTAGAGAATGCATTATTCATTTTTATTATCTATAGAAATGTACGATGTATAGCAATGAATCTCTCAAGTTCAATGATACATATGTGTGCATGTATGTTACAATAATAAACATATGTATATAGTTAGAGAACAAACGCCTGAAGGGAAGGAAATATACTTAACATAAATAACAGTTTCTTCAATTTTTATAGTGACCGATTTCTTTAAAGTACAATTTTCTCTTTTTCTGTAATATTTTAGGAAAGCTTGATTTATTTTACATGTAAACATCTTGGAAATTATCGGCGAGAGGCACTTCTTCCCTCAAGTAATACCAAACTGGTGTTCCAGTATATTCCACTTAATTGCCCTTGCCATATTTGATCGACTTCCAGAAATATTGGCTGCAACATCGCTAACTCCATTCTTGAGTTCCATCCTGCTGAAATAGCGCTCCTGCCAAGTCCATGTTTTGCTTACAATGCCCAAGTATAATCTTGTGTTATTTATTATCACTATGATTTAAAATGTCTATGCAGAGACCATATACAGTCTCTGGTCTATGTTATTAGAGACCACATATGGTCTCTGGTCTATGTTATTAGAGACCATATACAGTCTCTGGTCTATGTTATTAGAGACCACATACGGTCTCTGGTCTGTTATTAGAGACGATATACAGTCTCTGGTCTATGTTATTACAGACCATATACAGTCTCTGGTCTATGTTATTAGGAACCTGTAGTGTCTATGTACAATGACATATGGACCATAATGATGATGGATAACAAATATTGCATGATGCTCATAAATGTTGTGGTCGATGACCCAATTGAGCTATAAAATGGATCTACGGCCAACTTCAAACACTTCTGAATTGTACGCATTTGGTCATCCATTAACATCAAACAAATGGTATACATTCAATATAGCAAACATGAATAGCAACCATATAAAAATCAACTTCCCTTAAGTGATTTACCGTGCAAGAAGTATGGAACACACAACAGCTGATTGTAGCTCACAAAATAGTTACCTTCATAAACCATTTCCTGTGAAACAAAGAACTTTTCACAAACTCCATAGTAAACATGTCTCTTTGTTTTAGAAACACAATAAGCCTGGGTAGCAACAGAAGGGAAGCAAGGACTTCGGTTAAGTGATGTAGATGATACAAAAACTTGCTGAAGAATGCAGAGTAATATTGATGGACGCAGTCTGTAGTAAAGGCTGCAGATCATGCCATGTTGGTGCTAATCCCTCAATTCAACGCCGCCATAATTAATACAATGTGCACGTTCTGATGACTTAATCCATTATGATGCAGCCGGATGAATTGAATTCCACCATAGAATCCCTTCCTAACAGAAAACAGATTACCTCTTCTCTCTCTCCAGAAATCAAGATCCTTCTTAGTGAGAATTCAAAGGTTTTTGGTTTGAACGAAGTGACAAACTCAAACAAACAATCCTAGAAATCTGTTCTTCAGTTGTACATTCACAATGTATTCATGCGATGTCCAATACACGCAATATCGTATACCATTATATCATGCACGGAATACACTCGAGAGATAAATCTCATCTCTTGAAATTAAGAGTCCCTGTGTGCGAGATCACGAAAAGGTACGTTAATACCAATGTGACCTGTTGCTTCCCTTAGGGAGCTATCATGAACCTCCATTGTAAAAGGACAATGTAAAACATTGCATAACCAGGACTCATGATGACCAATTGTTGTACAGCAAGGTTAGAGGACATTCAACTCTGTCCCTCAAGCAATTAATTACAGCATGGTTTGTTTGTTTGGCGGAAAATCATGCCTTTTTGAGTATGGAGTATGACTAATAGCATTTATGACACCTTGTATAAGAGAGAGCTCTTGTGTGTGCATAATGAATCATTCAGTGATCTGCTGGGTGATCTGAACAAGGGATATTGTATTGCCTGTAATGCATGCACAAGTCTATAAGAACAACACTGCGATTAAGGGATGTAATGTCTACTAATCGTAATGGAAATAAGTCTGGCATGTAAGACATAAACATAATAGCTAGAATTTAGAAATGAGCTTCATTTTGAGAGTTAATTGACGTTTGTGTAGTTTTGCAATGAAAAGAGCATAATTATTTCACGATAATTAATTAATTCCTTTAACCCTCTCCCTGCTGGATTAGGTACAGACACTGCACTTTACGGCATCTCTGGTTGCCTGCAGCATGGAAAGTGTTAAGCGATACACATATATTTCTTGCTTGCATACAGTTTACTTATATTGATATAAAACCTTTTTTGCCAACCATACATAGCAAGTATTTGGGACAAAATTTGACAATATTTTAAACAATACAACTTCAATGGGAAAGGAAATAAAAACTGCTGATTTTGAATTGCATAAATACATTTATCATTAGTATTGAAAGACATCCAGTTATTATCAGTTGTAATAATAATAATAATAATGGCCATTTATACTGCGCCATATCCACCCACTGAGGCATGCTCATAGTACTACAATATTATTACCCCGGTCAATGGATGTTTGCACTCAATTCCTTCTCAACTCCCTGGGGAGTTGTACTCTTAGGATGCTGTACTAGCAAGCACCAGTAATTTGAAGTCATCCATACATTAGAACATTTTGAAACACTGCTTGGTGTGTGGGTATATTTTGCAGTGGGTTTAGAGGAGGATGTTTCAGCCAATGTCACAGCACATGTCATAGAAAATGGCATATTATACAACCACTCTAAAAAAGAATAATTTTTTAGAGGTCGTGACAATGTAATTTGATGGCAAGCAAACAGGAAGTAAACAATGCATAAAGCATGGACATGTTTTGTAAATGTGTCAAATTTGAATGCAACACAATGCTAAATAACTCTATCACAATTTATGACAATTTTTGTTTGTGTCAAATGAGTCATAGGAATGTCAGTGAAATGAGAAATGAATCCTGGCTAAAATGACACATAAACAATGTAAATTATAAATGATAAATTATTTATGAATTTTAAATCATTTGTCAGGCCACCGATGTACAGCTCTCGTCATTGTCGGAGTTAAAACACGAGCAGTTTAATCAGGAAGCAAACTGAGGGAAGCGTCATTTCCTGAAGACGTCAAGAACATACAGGTACAATAGCCTGCAGCATGGGTGTGAGATCCTGGGACCGTACATCAAAGGACACGACCTCACTGTGGACTGTCAATACAAAATAATGGAACAACACCTATGTCCGACTAATGACTACGTACATGTCTAACTAATAATTCAGTCCAAGAAAGGCACCAAGGAATAATTCCAATGTGGCTGGAGCGCGGCGGCCACATTGGGAGTCGGGCACGATATTGTCTAGATTGGTGAAAGTAAAGTTAAACACTGAACTCGGTGTCAATGACTTGGAATTAGACCCGACTCATTATCAAATGGCTTCATAAAGATTAGTTATCAATATTGATAATTAAACTATTTTAGAAAAGAAATATTACAATCAAGTGAAGATTCCTAGCAGACTAATTATCATTTGGTTGAAAAATATGTTAACATGGGGTGCATTTCACGAAAGGGGTGTATATTTACGTCAGACATAAATGATGTAATACAATCAACGTAAATGACGTAATACGAGCAAATCAACGTCATTTATGTCCGCGTAAATATACAAACCTTTCGTGAAATGCACCCATGGAAAGAACAATTTCCATATTTCAAATAAGTAATAACAATGCAAATATACAAATATAAATGTCAATAACATTCCTATTAGTAGTTAGCACACTTTATTAAGTGTTAGCAATGCAGGGAATACACAGTATGTTTCCAAAGACCCATCTTCTGATCATATTACAGATGTGCGTGGATCAACACATCATGCCAGCGGTCCAAGTACATCACACATAATCCCAATAGACCTACATCTATAATTGCCATCACAACTACTCACGCAACCAATTCTCTTCGGCACCCGTATCTGTGTTAGTAATCTCTCAGTTTCCCAGAATGCTTCATTCCCTCACTAGCCTAAATGACGGTTAAATCGGATTCAGTTAATCTTGATAACTTTTTTTTGGTTGTAGCTACGAACACTTGAATGCATAAGCTACCAGTATATGGGAAAATTCAACCAAGAATATTACCGGAATCTTAGAGTTTGTAGTAGAGATTGTGCGAGTTGGAACTAAATGCCATGTTATCCCAATGACGTAGATATGAACAAAATCTATGGCTATTTTTCTCAAGACCTCTCAGCCAGATGAATAATTCACGCAGTCAATGTTAAAAGGTGCCGGGGTTTCATCTGAGGAATCAAGGATTCGTGTTTGATGTTGGTAAAGTTGTTAAGTGCCCTGCACCGAGACACAATGCACTGCTACTTCGCTAAGAACAGACCAACGTTACCACGTTAACACGTGTGAATACAGTTGAGACCTAGTTGGAAGAGTTCAGTTCAGCCCAAGTGGAAATCTTAACAATAAAGGAACGTAAATTTATAATATACTCTAGATCCGATAAATTGAAAATGTACAAGTTAATTAAATTAATATGCTATGAAGCCCTACTCAACTATATAATACTCTTATATGGCTATACTAAATAAATTGATGTCACTATACTAAAACTAGCTCATACGACCAATAGTATTACATACTGAATTACAAGAACTACGTCTATTCATCTATTGCCAGTTCATTCATAGAAACATTACTGGGAGAAACGTATCTGTAATTGACATCTTCGACCAAGGGAACGTCAGAATTAACATGATATAAAGTCTGTTATCTACAGCTCACGGGGCCAACTGGCACACAAACATCCATCCGTACATAAACACCGACACATTAACTTGGTACGCAGGCAGAGTTGTAAACACCGAAGGAATGCTAACGCTCTATAGGTACTCTCAAGACACGATTTATTGTACAACGGCGACCTTGACTAAAAAACACATACATCTGACTTCCGCTGCAGGTAATGGCTCCAAGCTCTGGCAAGGAAGCGAGAAGACGTGTACCAGATATGTACAGATATACCACGCAAATAGATTTACGTATTTACCTTCGGCTGGTCTAGAATTTGTGAGGATGAGGAGCAAGGAGGCTGCTTCATTCTTAAAACTTGTAAACATGACACCCTGGGGAGGGTATCAGCATGAATATAAATACCACCTTATCCACATTAAACGTGATATGTTTACCCATATTAGCCAGACGGTGGATGTAAATATCGCCACACACATCAGGAATTCTCAGGAAAACATTTGAAATGTTATTCTTCTGGCACAACTTCTCTCCCCACTTGCACATTTGCATTTTATTGCAAATCTTTGATTGGATTCCTCATTGGTGTATTAATATTTGTAGCCATATGACAGTTGAATTATGATAAATATTTGAAAGAATATCTAACTTCAATATATTACTGTAATTTTGAATCGATGGACCATAATCAATGTAAGTGCTGGTAAGTGCCAATCATAAAACACTTGAATATAGGAACAAATCTGGATGTATTGATGCCGGTATTGATTTATCATTGAAGCTGGCAGCTCTTGAAATGAGTGGTTTCCAAATAGAGCACGGTCAACAGGTTAAATCATAGATGAGAAGAACCTAAGCCATACTCCATTTAATCATTGATTTTTCTGTCATATATGACAAGTTGAAAAATGGTGTACAAGCGTCATCTTTAACCCTTTATTCTTTAAATATTGACAAGGAAAGTTAACCCATATATAATATTTCAAAACAGTGGAGTGTTTCATGAAAACTGATCCAAAACTTGTGACATTATCGATACATATCTTTTCCAGTCAATTTTGGTTTTGGCTCATATAGTTAAGGCTGTGTTACATGGATTCAAATGAAATGACTTGATGAGGGTAGCACTTATTGTTGCAGTAACCCTGCTAGCACTAACTAGCACTAATTGGCACTAACTGGCACTAACTCACTGCACTGACAAATCAGGGGTAATAGCAGCACTACAGCAGTACAGGCCTATAATGACCAACACACTATTGTCAATGAAAAATGTCCTAACTTAATGAATACTAAGCAATCTTGATATTGGATTGCCTAATGATAGCTTTCAAAAGGTTGTTGAGCTTGAAGGGTCCTAGAACTGTAATTTCAAATAGATTTCAAAAAAAATAAAAATACATGTTTTCATTTTTGTACAAACTGACATTTTGGACAGAACATGATATAAATGAAGTCGGTTGAACGAGTGGAACGTTAATACACACGATACTATCACAAGGCATGTTTATTTTTCATCTTCTCTCACATAAACTGAGTACAACTGATCTATGTATCTTGTAATACGAGGTCACTATATGGACATATGGCTTACATTGGCACCACACATCAGCAGCTGTGTCTCGTGGCAGGAATGTTGTCCTAGGTTGACTACCGCCAACAGATAAAAATCCTAAAATAAGTAACGGCAGAGTAGTTAATGAAGAACTGAAATGTTGGTTCATGAAATGTTTAAATACAGGTGTAAACACGCCCACACTTCAACACGTTCAATGACATAGTTATAGAACAAAGTCAAATATACTTCACGTAATACAGATAATAACATTTGGTTACTTTAATAGGAAGTTAAATTGAAGGAAATAAGTTAATCCTAACTTTAAATAAAATATTTTAGTTTTTGTGGGGAAGTCCGTAGAGCTACAGGTGAATTTATTTTAGACTTTTCATCAAATATAGGATGATAAAATGTTTAGAAATTAGTTTACACATTAAGCAAGCTAAAATACAAATGATAGTAGCATTGTGACATTTGTAAAGTTTTATCTAACAAAAAAATATTTGCAAAACTGCCCCAGCACTGATTAGCCATGTCCACACACCTGTACGGCGCAGGTAAGACGAGAGGTCGAGAGAGTGAGAGGGACGCTACTCAAGTCAAGGTAACTCGGTGTGCCCCACCGACAACGTTCTGACAATAAACCAGCCCAGTTCCGGTATTCCTGTATACAAGTCTTACAAAAACATCCTCCTCAGCCATCATACCATAGAAACGACATTTACTGTCCCCAGCTTGTTGTAATGCTTCTAATGTACGCAATGCACAACTTAAAGGTTACGTTGTTTGAAGCTTGGGTCACTTACGTCCATAGAGATATAATTCACCAAGAAATCTCCATTTATATAGTTAATTCATTTCCATTCTAATATAAAAATAAACTTTTTCTGTTTTATTTCACCATGTTAAATAACCATTATGCTAATATTTTTAAATATTTCATACCCCACAAAAAAATAAAAATAAAAATGTTTACTTTTCACACTGAATTGCTTTAAAAAATACAATCACTACAGTCAGATATAAGTATAAAAATTGCAATACAAAGGACATTTAGCTTATTACAATCAAGCTATCATCAGACACATTTCAATACTGTAGAGACTAACATAATATGTACAACATCGATTGCGCTAGGAAACTAGCTGTATACTGTATCAGATTTCAGAGGTATAGTCTGCACAAAGGTTACTACTTACGCTGGTTTATTTACCAAGCTTGTGATCTTGTGTTGGTATAAGATGACTGCGTAGAATGGCCGTTGTCGGAGTGTTGCGTTATAGACAATAGCCGGCGCTATCTGGTAAACAGGAGCTGCACTACACTGACTTGAGGGAATATTATACACATGTTTCCATACATGATTGCTAGCTGTGTTGATTTAATGTCCTTTTTACACAAATCTTCCAAATGTTGTCAATATGAACTTGGAGCACGAGGCTCATAAACGATGTAGCAAACATTGTAGTATTTATAATTAAACTTTAGGGTAATGTTGTATGAATGGTATTCACTTCTCTGCGGAACATATTTGGCTGTCTTCAGCCAGGATAGTCTGTCACTCCTTGCTCTCACCCAAATACTCCTATTCAAAATAACCACAAGAACGGTAATTAAGCAAGTCTAGATTACTGAAGGGTAAAGAATTTCAGCAGCTCCTTTCATATAAATACAAATTACAATACCAATAAAAACAATTTATATTTAAACTTATAATTACTTTGACCCTCCGAGCCTATGGATAATCTACCGAAAGGACAATTCTCTTTGGATTAATGTTATCCAATGATAATTTTTTTTTTATGTTATATAACCATTACATATTACAGTGTCCATATTTAACTTCAGTAGAATGGTGACAATATTTGAATACAGCAAGGAACAAAGTATATTTGTGGATATGTGACTGTTAGCGTGACATGTGACTGTTAGCGTCCACACCAGCGCTGTGGGGAATGGACATGGTGACCTCTCTATAGACTGCACCGCCTGACCCGGTCAAGCTGCCCGATACTGGACCTGATTGTAGACCACTTGGTGTTAATGTCCCGCTAATTGAGTGTCCGTGTCGCTAATTGAGTGTTGATGCCGGTAACACTAATTAACAGCCAGTGGGAGTCACTTATATACATAATTATACCTGTATCGTGCAGTATACAATCTGGTGCATTATTCAGGAGTTATTTTAAGGTAGCATTATGTACTTTACCTTCAAGGATCAGGACTAATTGATGCCGTTACAGTAACGCAGTGTCACGCCGTGCAATAATAGATATTTCATACTGAACCAATTTATAGGGGATTAGTGGTCGCACCATGCACTCACGTGGAAACAAATTATGCACAAAAACAACAGTATTGAGACAAACTTAAGAATTGAACAGAGTTTCTATTTAATTATTTGTTTGAATTCAACTTAAAATCAATTAATTTTAATTCAAATAGACAATGGTGACAAATTCATATTAATTTCATAAATTTCATAAAAGGAACTTGAGTTTGAATAATCCCCAGGTATTTGAGATAAAAAGCGTGTGTTAGATTGATCAACTGGAGAATTAACCTTGAGCATTAACATATGGATTGTTTGGGCATTTTTACCATAATAATATAATAATCAAACAGATTAAATAATACATACAGTAATAATAAAAATAATTATTAGTAGTATTATTAGAAAAATGACTAGTAACTTTCTAAGTATGTGTTGTCATTGAAGGGTAGAATTATGTGATGTTTCAGTGATGTTTCAATGGCTCTTTCAATAACATACTGCATTGACCTCGACTCATTATTCTTTACCTTCCGCAGCAGTTTCTGTAGTTTGTCCAGCCTAGGGAAGCTGATGCACCGGGGATGTCTGCCTAGCGACGACATAGTTGCCGTGGGGACGTCACAGTAACAGTCCAGCAGTGCGATCTTCAGTACAAGGACAACTTCTCGCCCGGGATACACCGAAGCTGACAGTTCATGGTCGGCTCTGTTTCATTGCCGTGTCAGCCTGCTGCTGTACAATAAAAGTCACCGGCGACTCCCTGAAGAAAACACTCAAGTAACGAGCCACGACGATGACACAAGTGTGATTAATTCCACTTCTTCCAATGTCGATGACGTCCAAACCACCTGAATGCAATCACTGCCTGTCAGTATGGACAACAATCATAGTAACTGCCACCAAAATCTTATTTATAACAAATGTCATAAAAATATTCTCATATGTACCATAAATTACGAGAACATCTAATATCAAATCGATTCGGGAAATATATATGACAATTTATGGTGTCATATTTGGAAAAATATCAAAAACATGTCAAGTTTAAATTTATACATATCCCACCAATGGGATCCATATCATTGTACCATGTAACATCTGGGTTGTCACAATGTATATCTATCAACCTTAGCACAAATTTTAAAATTGGATCAAAACATATCAATATGTCATTCAATATCATGAGATGGAATTGTATACTGTAGTTCAAACCCTGAATCAATACACAGTCCACAATACACTATATATGCCTCTGAACCACCTACAGAACAAACCATCTAAGTATTCCTTCAATTGAACAAACCATCTAAGTATTCCTTCAATTGAACATTCAATTGAACAAACCATCTAAGTATTTCTTCAAGTGCTAAAAGAATCAGATGAAATATTTCAAGATTTGTGACAATAGAAATGGAGCAGCTACAATATTAATCATGAAACATTGGCATCAACAGAATGTCTTCAGGTACCAGTAGTAGAATTTACATCAACATCATCAAGACATGGTTGAACATTTACATCAATGGTACCAAGAAGAATTTAAAAAAATGTAACAACATAAATTATCCCAAACAATTATCCTATTAGAAGACAAGTTAGCCTGTTAAGAAGACAAGTTAGCCTATATCCTCAGGGTACTCACAGACAGCCAGTATTCCTGTTGCTGGAGATACAGCAGCAGCACTATGCGTTATCACGTGTTTATCCACAAGGATTGCAGCAATCTTCAAGATAGTAATCTTCTTAACTGGCTTAACAACTCCACTTGATGTCACAATCAAATATGGTTTGTGACTTGGATCAAGGCTCCCCGAGATTTAATGCGATAAAGCAGCAGAATCTTTTTTTGTTTCTCTGAGACGACACATGCAACTTGATTTTCTTTTTTGTAAGAATTATCCATGCCATATAGGAGACTGGCAAACAATTGAGGTGCTCTGCATCTAGGCTTTCCTTTGATCCTGTCTGCAAAACGTGAATTTTACACCACGTTGTGTTCGTGCAAATCAATAGTCACCTGCTAGACTAACAAAGATTTCTTGTTGACCAGCCTGTTATAATCTAACATGCACCTTCTCTTCGACCAGTAAGTAAACACGACAGGTTTCAATGACCCTAGCTTATGCATGTACTTGAAATCAACAAATCCTGCACCGTGTTACATCACAACTTCAAACCTTCACAGTCAGGTGTGATAGATAGGGACATATCCAATGAATGCACAGCATCTTCAACATGCTTTTCAACATCGTGAAGTGTCGGGCAAAGATATCGTTTGAATTTCGCCAATCGTCGATCCTCGGAAGCTCCTAACAGTGTCGTGTATACGCGAGAGCTGTACGAGAACAATGTGACACCTGTACGTCTCGCCTAATGACCAGCCAAGCTTGACAGTTTACTTATGAACTTACCAGGGCCTCGCTCGCGCCTATCCTCGATGAGGGATATCTTTAAGCCGGTCTTTACCTGAGGACAAGGTAATAATAGCGGTCTGGAGGCTATAGAGAGGCCATAGATGAGCTACTTACTAACCACAAGTAATTGTTATGTCAGCTAGCTGCACCTCAGACACAACCCATTAGGACTGTTCGTGCAGTTTCATATACTTATGACGACAGCGAGCTCTACGCACGGCATGAATGCCGATCAAAGGTTACGGGACATTAAACCAACTCCAGTCTTGATAGGATCTGGATGAGTGATGAATTAGTTCCAGCTCAGCATGAGATCTGCTGCAAGGATATTATTCCAGTCGATGGAGCCGTGTATAGTTGACAAGTCTGCATCTGCATACAACCTTCACATTATCTTCATCAGAGCCAGAACTAGGCCACCATGACTGATATCACAGGGAGGTTGACAGATGATGCTTAACTGCACTGCACATCCTCACTCACTCACTCACTCAAATCCAGCACTCTCTCCTCTAAGCAGCAATGTTGTGTACACATATACCCCACCAACTACAGTGAATATCTGCACTTCCAATCCCATCTCAACCTTGTGCTCAAACGCAATAAAGAAAGTAAAGAGAACAACTTCTTTTCATCCTGGTGAGGTATCTATTTCCAAATCCCTATCAAGTTGTAATCATTGCCTGTCCAATACATGATACTGCACTCAATGATTTCTGGTTCAAAGTGTGGCTAGCTAATGTTATTACCAGCCTCGTAGGACCATTATCCTTTGAAGTGAATGCCTATACTGTATGCAGGTCGACCTGCCCTTAAACAAGGTCACCGATGACCATCAGACTATCAGAATCTGTCACACACACTTAGTCTGCAATACAATAAATATATAATAAATGTCCTTCTCAGACTGGCCAGTCAAAACCAATCCAATTACTGTCAATACAGAACATTACTTAATCAAATTATTGAAAATAAGAACAGATTTATGATGAGTGAAATGTATAAGCCTATTTCAGAATGATCCCTAAAGGACTGAATTTCTTAAGTGAGAAAATTCATCCATTCATCCTAGCATACAGATTGGTTAGTATTTCATAGCAACAACTTTTCAATTTCATATATAACCACTTCTTAATTTAGCACAAAATATGATCTTTTATTATTGCTGTCAGTGAAGATTTTTGTGTGTGTTAAAGCAAAAACCTCTGATCAAATACAAGCAATACTTGGCAGTCAGGAAGTGAGAAAGAGATTTGGGGAATGACACGGCTTTCTCCGATATTTAAATGATATTGTAGAGATCTGTTTATGTAGCTGATATGTAAACATCTACATTGGCAATCAAATTCAATATTCTACTCAGGATAAAGAACAGTAAACATGGCAGGAATGGTAAACATGGCAGGAGTGGTGATACTATACTCCTGAAAATAGTGACAGGGAATAATCCCTGCACAATGTTAGTTTAACATAGTTCAGGGGTCAGCACAACGAATTATTCAGAAATGCAGAAAATAACCCCTGTCCATGGTCCAAACAGCATGAGAATTGAACATAACAATTGATGGCTGAAGTAAATATTTCAACACAATAGGTATTCCACCAAATAATAAGAGTCATTAGAATGCTTCAGGGGTGATGGATAGTCATATCGAGACAGAAATCTTTGTCCTTTAAGAGGACATTGAACGTTCATGCATTATAAGCGAAGAATAGACATACATTACAACAGAACCCCTGTACAATAGCACACATACTTTCTGTTTGTTGGAGGTTGTAAAGGAGGTGAGCAATTATGTTCTCCGAGGTATCTACGCCTTATCATTCTGAAGGTTTCTTTTGACATGGAAATCTATGGATGCATCCATTACTAAGTTCTTGTACATATATCAAACTTTTAATGCATTTTATGAATGAACTGCGTTGACACCATCGACCGAGATCTCATTCTTGAAGTTGAACAAAATGATCAGCTGGATAACCACAGCTTCCTCAATTAAGGGTAAAAACCTTGTTGAAGCTGATGCAACTGACTTCAAAGGGTCTGGACTCGCACGTTGGGGATGACAGTTTGAACATTATTAGACAGGGGAATACAGGGCAACAGCAACACTACAAACTCTTTCAAGCAGACAACCTTCTCCTGAACACAACCCACTGGGATTTCACTGATATTCTGCCAAGATAATTCTTTCATTATAACTGTGATTTGTTCAATACCACAGATTTCAGTGATTATGTGAAGGGGATGCTAAGTACAGTGCCCCCCTCAATATAACGCTGAAGTTTGGGTCCATGATATACCCCCACCCCACCGCCTTATAATACCTGCCTTATACGCTATTACAGGGAAATAATGAAAAATAACAATGGGATCCACGTCTGACCCTGCCTATATCTGAATCCGCTGTGGATTGGACCGTGTTATATCGAGGGGGCACT
>JAULBP010107879.1:0-10264 GCA_032355345.1 Lepetodrilus pustulosus | reverse complement strand
TATATAAGGCTGGTACTATAAGGCTGGGGGTATGTCATGGACCCCAAATACAGCCTTATATCGAGGGGACACTGTATGTTAAAAAATAGGTTGCCCCCAGTGCAATTTAACTTGCCCATGTACATCGGGCATATGTTGGTCTAGAGCCCTGCTGATAGTCTACTGCCTGGCTACATGTGTCTGTGTCCTACAGGAGATGGGAAGAAGCTGGTGTCGGTGGGTCTGGATGACAACCACACTGTAGTGGTCTGGGACTGGAAGAAAGGAGAGAAGCTGGCCACCACTCGGGGACACAAGGACAAGATCTTTGTGGTCAAGTGGAACCCGTTCGACGGCAACAAGCTGGTGACCGTTGGGGTCAAACACATCAAGTTCTGGACACAGGCTGGTGAGATCTCTGTGTGTGATTGTTAGTAGCCTGTTTGTGGAATTGTTTAGGCCGAAAGTGTGGTTGTATTACTATATAGGTAGATCTGGGGCCATGTTCCTGAAGCTATCATATACGACATCATTAAGCTGTTTGTGAAAGAAATGTTGATTATTCAAAAAGAATGAAATGTACTACCACATAGACTTAACGATGTCGCTATGTATACGATAGATTCGGGAACATGACACCAGGTTAAGTCATTATGCCTCAATCAAAGAATACTTTATATTATGGCTTTGTCTTCAATGTCAAAGTCTTCAATGTCAAATCGTCCAGGTGTCGATATATTTGCCCAGGAGGTCTCTTTGGGCCTGCAGCCCGGGCTTGTTTTCTGCTGAATTCACAATTGTCTTTTGCCATTCCAAATTTCAAGGTCATTAATGTTCCATTCGTGAACAATTCGTGACCTTCAACTGAAATGCTTCAATGCCACAAAAAATGGTCCACATGAAGTACTTTAAATCAGTTATCGTTATCGCTATTTACAATACTTTCTATTATCTGTTGGATTTTTAGCTGCCTTCATGATGAAATATTCCAACAGCTACGTAATACAACAAATTGATAAATCGACGATTACAGATTAAGACAGTACATGTAAATTCTCCTCCTAGGTGGTGGCTTCACATCTAATCGTGGCACGGTGGGGAAGGTGTCGAAGCTCTGTGACATGCTGTGTGTCGCCTATGGCAAGACAGCCGACGTTTGTTTCTCTGGCGGCAGTGACGGCAACATCTTCATCTGGAACGGCGTGACACTACAGAAGACCGTCAAGGCACACGAGGGACCTGTATTTGCCATGCACTCTCTGGACAAGGTAGGCATTAGGGGTGTCACAGTCACTGATGATGTAATCAGACACTGCTGCAGTTAGTGATACATGTTTGTGTCACTTGGTTAGTCATTATTGGAAATTCACAAAATTCATAGAATTCATATTCTGCAGTACTTATTTCTATGTGTGTTTACCTGATGGTTGCCAGGGCTTCGTGACCGGAGGAAAGGACGGCGTTGTGGGGCTGTGGGACGACCTGTTCGAGCGCTGTCTCAAGACGTACGCCATCAAGAGGGCGTCCATGGCCCAGGGGTCGTGCGGCATCCTCATCACCGAGTCACCGGGGGTGCGCGCCATCGTCCTCGGGCACGGCAAGATCCTGGTGGGCACCAAGAACGTAGAGATCCTGGAGGTGGACAAGTCAGGGCCGATGACGCTTCTCACACAGGTCAGACATGGATATTTATCATCAGCTATTTTTTTTTCAAGTCTTGGCAAATGTTTTATGCATACTTTCATGCAGCAAAATTGGAAAGGTCCAGTGTATGTGACATATTCTCCTGTCGTGCCAACTGATATGTTCAACTGAGATAGTGACAACCGGTATGTTTCATTGTAGTGTCGACTGATATGTCGACTAATATTTACCACTGTAGTGTCGACTGTCATAGTGTATTGTCGCAAATGGGTTAAAGATTCCTGCAGCGACGTTAAACTCCATAATCAATCACTAGTGTCAAGTGATGTACTCCTCTATAGTGTCAACTGACAGTATCGACTGATGTACGTACCGCTAGTGTTGACTGACCTATTGTCAAATGATGCTCTACTGTAGTGTCAACTGATATGTCCCACTGTAGTGTTGGCTGATGTGTCAACTGATATGTCTCACTGTAGTGTCGGCTGATGTAGTGTCAACTGATATGTCCCACTGTAATGTTGACTGATGTAGTGTCGACTGACATGTCCCACTGTAGTGTCGACTGATGTAGTGTCGACTGACATGTCCCACTGTAGTGTCGACTGATGTGTCGGTTGACATAGTGTTGACTGACTTAGTGTCGACCGATGTAGTGTCGACTAACATAGTGTCGACTGCTGTGTTCCAGGGTCACATGCTGGGCGAGTTGTGGGGTCTGGCGGTTCACCCGACACAGGATATGTACGCGACGGTCAGCGACGACAAGACACTCAGACTATGGGAGCTGGGTGGGGACAACAAGATGCTCAACTACAAGGAGCTGAAGCAGCCAGCCCGATGCGTCGCATTCTCTCCGGACGGCAAAGCTCTCGCTGTCGGACACAGGGACGGTAGGTCACCAGTGGCCGTATTCTCGAAACTTGCGAACTTCTTAGTGAGAATGGGTGAAAATGGGTGAAAGATTCCCACAGCGACGTTAAACTCCATAATCACTCACTCACCCTTAGTGAGAAAAGATTAACAAATTAACATAAGAAGAAACACAGTTTAGCAAATTCTTAGTACTTACTAACTTTTTAGGACTTACAAAGTTTCGCAAATACAGGCCCAGACTCCCAAGTTGTGGGTGGTAGCACAATGGGATGGGATGTGTTGTCTGTACTATGGCAATGTAGTTATCATCCTTGGTCTGTCAGTACCAGCCATTGCTTGCAGGTTTACTGCAACATTCAGATGTATGGATGTTGCAAGTTTCCTCCTACTGTGTAAACTGACAAATAATGATACAAGTGGAAGAATCTTGAAAGCTGATATGAACTCCAAATTTAAAAAAGAAAAAAAAGCAAGCCCTAGATTACGAATCTTTCTTCAGTACAATTTCATGCTGTTCACATCTACATATCTACATTTGAGTTTGAGCATGAAATCGTACTCTAAACGTTTTCGTAATCTCGGGGCCAGATTGTGGTCACACAAAATATACGTGGCGATTTCTTCTTCTGATTGATTTTTAAAAGTTTTGGGGACTGATTGTAGCACAGTGGTAGATCATGAAATCAGTACCGTACTTGCCGGTGTTTGCAGGTTTATTGCAAGAGTTGGTGCTACAGATGTTGTTGGTTTATTACAGGGAGCTTTGTTGTTGTGAATGCTGAGAGCATGGACGACATCATTACTCAACACCACAGAAAGGAGGAAATATCAGACATCCGATTCTCACCAGGTAAGTCAAATCTGTTTACATTCATATTCCCATTATGTCCTATACACATGCCCGTCATAGCCACAGCAGTGGCATCTCCAATCCCAAAACTTAGGATGCAGTGGAGATGGCACGCCCTTAGCTCAATATGTTGCTCATTGTAATAATTGTTACATATAATAAAACAAACGTGTTTGTTGTTTGTTGCATTATGATAATGAATAATACATTATTATTTAAACAATAATGGAAATAATATTTGAATTATATATAAGCTCTTGTGTTGTCGCAAATGGGTGAAAGATTCCCGCACTGACTTTAAACTCCATAATCACCCACTATTAGCTCTGTGAAAGTAACATAGTGAGGTGTATGTCATGCTAAAAAGCGGTAACTTCCATGCTGCAGTGGCTATTGTTTTCATTTCTAAACGGCCATTACGTCTATTCACGTCAATATCGACATGACGTGTTTCAGGTGCTGGAAAGTATCTGGCAGTGGGATCCCATGACAACTTTGTGGACATCTACAACGTACTGAGCACAAAGAGAGTGGGTACCTGTAAGGGAGCTTCAAGCTACATCACCCATGTCGACTGGGACAAGAACGGTGAGTACTGCCAACTACATGTACATGTTGAGCTGAGTGGTCAAAACAAATTAAGTCTAGGAGTGTATTCAAAACTGTGAGTGCCGAGTGTTCTCGTCCAATTCTCCACCAACCTGCCAAAAGTCGTGAGTGAAAATCTCGTCCGCGTGTTGGTTGTCGTGTCAACTCAAAAACGAGGTTTCGAAGACGCTCTAGGTGTCTTGCATTGCAATACCAACCAATTTAGACGAATCCAGGGTGACAGATAATGAATATGTGGTTTTTCTGCGACACAAAAAGGTGTTGATGATAAACTCGGGTGAAGCCTTTGGTTAAGATTGTTCAGTAATTAATATGTGTTTTTTTTTCTTTCTGTGGCACAGGCAAGGTGTTGATGGTAAACTCTGGCGCCAGGGAACAGCTGTTTTTCGAGGCTCCGCGCGGGAAGAGGATCACCCTGAAGAGCCAGGAGATTGAGAAGTTCGACTGGAGCAGCTGGACCAGCGTTCTGGGACACACGTGCGAGGGGGTGTGGCCGCCCAAATGTGACGTCACCGACGTGAACGCTTCGTGTCTGACTCGCTCCGGTCATCTGCTGGCGACTGCCGACGATTTCGGATTCGTAAAGCTCTTCAATTACCCTGCAAAGGTAACATGTCCGTTAGTGATGTTGTTAAGCAATTATTATGGCAGTAACTATCCTTTTCAATACTAACTCTTCTATCATTACCCAGCAACGGTAATGTGTCTGTCTGGGCGGGATGTAGCGCAGTGGGTGAACATTGGACTTCAGAGCGAAAGGTACCGAGTTCTAATCCCACCCCTGGGGGGCTGGCATCAATGTTCGCTGAAGTTACATTTCTGACGCGATATTGATAAGACGTACAGTCATCCTTGGTCTGTCAGTACCAGCTGGTGCTCGCAGGTTTACTGCAACATTCAGAGCTACGGATGTTGCGGGTTTCCTCCTGCCCTAAACTGACAAGTTGTGATGTTAGTGAAAGATTCTGTCGTCGCCTATGGGTGAGATATTCCCGCTGCAACGTAAAGCAATAATCCAATCAAATGAAAGATTCTAGAAAGCTACAATAAACCCCATTACAAAAAAAAAATAAAAAAATATAATTACTGCTATTATAATTACTACTACTATTATTATTATTATTATCACGACAGCCGGTGGACCCCGAGAAAGAGGCCGTGATCGCTGTGGGGTCGTCCAAGGAGATCCTGTTCAAAGGAGGCCCTCAGCCCTGGGTGTTGGACTCGTCCAAGTACCAGCAGATATGTGAGTCTTAATTACAGGCCCGCGTCATTTTCCGCAGATCTGCAGAAACGAGCCGATTTATTTGTCCACTTCGTTTTATTTGCCCTGGATGTCGCTTGGGATGCAGCAAATTACAGGCACAGTAATTTTCCGCAGATCTGCAGAAACTGGCCACTTTATTTGTCCACGTCATCGTATTTTACCTGGACGTGGCTTGGGGGATGCAGCAAATACAGGCATGGTAATTTTCTGCCGATCTGCAGAACCTTGAAATTCTATGATACTGTGGGTGTAGATGTACAACTTTAACTATTATTCACATGTTTCTTAATTCTCCATCAAATACAGATAGTGAATTTTGTGGAAATTACAGATGCATGAGTAGTATCCATTTTACAATATCCATCATCATTGCCGACTGGTTGTTCAAATAAACATTTCTTTTCTGCAGTGACTGCGGAGAAAGCCTCCATCATCGGCATCGAAACGTTGGATGTGTTCAGCGTGAATAGTAAGTATATATTTAGATACAATAATGTCAACAATATTACTGGTAAAAGAAAGTGTGAACGATGCAGAAAGTGTGTTATGACCTGAACCAAAACACTGTTTTATCTTTACACGAGTGTGTAAACCTATTGTTAGATGAGAGCGAAAAGTTACTGCGACACATACAACTGAATGATCACCGACTTTGAGTTACGGACTCGCAATAAGCCGACTCTGACCTGTTACATTACTGTGTGTAGCCGCTGTCTTAAAACAGTCGGCGTTAACTGCATGTGCGCGCATGGTGAGAGTTATCTTCTCTTTTCGAAATGTGCGACTTATCTTCACTTGGTGAATTGTGATTGGCTGCTTGGTAGCCTGACAGAATCGTCGCGTCTGTGATATCGGCTACACATGCAACTGGGGCAAAATCGTCGACTATTACGTCGTCGCAGACCAAACAGTTGGCGATTCGCAGTCTGCGTAGATTTGATTTTTGAATCTGTGCAGTCTCGTCATGGAGTCGGTATGAAGCCATTCAGTTGAATATGTTGCATGTGTAACATAGGCATCATAGGACAGGGTTATATTCGTGAAGCTGGGGCCGTAACAGGAATATATGTGAGAACTAATATGCATCCTCTTTGTAGTTCAGTCGTGCATCAATGTTTTCTTAGTTAAATGTTTGCTTGGTATCTTGGAAAATTTATGATTTTCTTCCTGATTTTTACTAGCATCAATAGGTGAGTTTGCTTTGTATATTTGAGCACACAATTCCTGTATATCTATTTGCTTGTAAGTCATCCCAACAATAACCAATATCTATTGCTATTCCAGATATAACTAGTGGTACAATTTGTCTGTTGCGATTGTCTGTTACAATTAGTACGTGCTGATTTGTTTGTTATTTATTAGTAAGTTACGATTTGTATGTTATCATGGTTATGATATGTTTGTTGAAATTCATGCTTTACGATTTGTATTTTAGATTTATATTATTTGCAATAACAATTAGTATGTTATTATTTGTAAGATGCGATTTGCATGTTTGTATGTTATGATTTGTATGTTATGATTGATATGCTACAATTTAAAATTTTTGATTCCTAATTTGCAATCGTCGCAAATGGTTGAAATATTCCTGCAGCAATGTTAAACTCCATAATCACTCACTCCTAATTTGCAATTTATCTGTATTTATTTAAACAAATCTGGATTTAAAAAAATCCCCAATAGATATGGTCGCTAAAATGATAATCTAGCTGACTTTGTTATAATATTTCTATTTCGATATGAGAATGGACATCAATATTAGCATGGTCTAGCAAGCTAGAATAATGAGCATGGTGCTCCGATGCCTGGTCTTAGGATGGGCGCTAGGATGGTTGTACTAATTCCTACCGCCGTTGCTGAAACCCATCAGCATGACCATCTGCTTCACTTACCTAAACGGGGAGACATGTTCTTGTAGTGCGTCTTTTGTAATAGCTCAACCCCTCTTCGTAATTGTTCGTCACAAATGGGTGAAACATTCCCACAGCGATGTTAAACTCCATAATCACTCACTCACTCATCGTAAATTGGTGAAAGATTCCCGCAGCGACGTTAATCTCCATAATCATCACCACCCACCCCCCAAATCTCTCGTCGCAAATGGGTGAACGATTCCCGCAGTGACATTAAACTCTATACTTTCTCACCCCAAAATCTTGCTTTTGTAGAATGTCTTTACAGTCTGCAGTAACTGTCGTTGCTTGGGGTCAGTTATTCTGTAAATATCTTTTAATTTCAGCTTTGCGGTGAATTGCGAGAAACTGTTGCCTGTTTTTGCATCAATTTTGCTACAAGTTTCACAGCTTTTTCAGCCTTTTTCACATCAATTTGTTCGCCAGTTCTATTATGAATGTTTGTGGTTGTGTGATATATTTGGTAGATTTTCCTGCATCTAAATGTGAGAAATATAACACAATAATTATCATTTGCAATATGTTTGCAGTGGTATCTTGGCTTTTCTACCAGAGATGTTGGAATTCTATACAGTTTAGCAACTTTGACTATTTATTAAATAATTATATCAATGTTTCCATAAGGCACTAGTGAAGAAATCCTTGTTTAGATTTCCAGTGAACACTATTACTTTTCTTTTGCAGGAGGATTCCACGCTTTCACAGTCCTATGTAAAGATTTTGGTGAACAAGTAAGTAAATGATCTAGAATACTTTTTGGTATAATAATAATATGCTAAAAATTCAATAATTCCAAATTTGAGATTTTGCGTATAATTTTTATGGATATGTAAATTGCCCGGTATCACTGTTCGCGGAAGTTCCATTTCTGGTGATATGATATTTGATAGGATGCACTGTCTGTAGAGTGGCAATACAGATATCATCCTTGGTCTGTTAGTACCAGCTGGTTCTCGCAGGTTTACTGCAACATTTAGCGCTACGGATGTTGCGGGTTTCCTCCTGCCATAAACTGACAAGTTGTGATATTACTATTATTAGTAACAGATTCTGGAAAGCAACTATAATCCTCATTACAAAAAAAAAAGTTCTATTTGGGATAGAAAGATTAATATGTATTTTCCAAGGGAGGTAACCCAAATTTCCCGCAGCAACATAAGCCAATGAATCAATGAGTTGTGTATGTCACTTGGGGTGTTCTAGAACATA
Source organism: Lepetodrilus pustulosus (assembly GCA_032355345.1). Lineage (NCBI taxonomy): Eukaryota > Metazoa > Mollusca > Gastropoda > Lepetellida > Lepetodrilidae > Lepetodrilus > Lepetodrilus pustulosus. The sequence continues at coordinate 1,917 of JAULBP010107879.1, read as the reverse complement.
TGCCCGACATACAGGGGCAAGTTAATATGTCGCCTATGAGTGAAATATTCCCGCTGCGTCATAAAGCAATACTTCAATCAACGCAAGTTAAATTCAATTGCTCTCCAGGCAACATATTTATTTTAACATATAGCATGTTTGGTGCCTTTCCAACTTGATTGTGGCAATTATTAGTTACTATTCTCTGATTCTCTGATCTCTTTGTCAGGCGTTAACGCTACGTGTCGGCAACCTGAAGACGGCTAAGAATCAGTTTCCAGTCATGGAGGACACACAAATCAGGTCAGCTGCAAAAGACGATCGCAAAATTCCATCTATTGGACATAAGATTGGGTCACCAGGACCCGAGATTACGAAACTGTCTTAGTATGATTTCATACTCAACTCAGAATTTTGTTCATAAAACGTCTTGTGATGTCATAGCTTGAGTACGTTGTTGGGTCTCGGGTGTATGACGTCACATGACGTTTTATGAACCAAACTCGGAGTTGAGCATGAAATCATACTCAAGGGAGTCTCGTAATCTCGGGGCCAGACCTATGCTTCATGGATAGAGGGTTGTACTAGTAGTCAGCAGTAAATCAAGGTTTGCACCATTTCCTGCTGTGGTATCAATGTGGGGTATATCCTGATTTATGCCCTGACTACAGTACGACACTGTCATAAATCGCAGATCTGGCACCAAAGATTTTGTGTGGAGATATTTGAACAAAAGTTGAGCTTGCATGCTCTCAAAAATGTTTCGTAATCTCGGGGCCTGGTTGGCAACTCCCAATGGAATCGCTGGGCTAAAGTTTCAAGGTGGGACAGCACATGTCTTCCAGTACATGTATCGTAGTGTATAGATGAAATATTCACAAAGCGATGTAGTCATTACCTATGGGTGAACTATTCCCGGTGTGACTTAAAACACCAATTCAATCAATGATATGACGTAAAACAATAACTCTCTGACTCTTGTATTGGTATGTCATGATGGCACACTGAGACCCTGATATACAATACCTCTCTCTCTCTGTCCAGGTTTTCCTGCGCCAAACCAGTGGAGCTGCATCTTCATCCGATTATTAATCTGGATCCAAATCTGCCGCCGTGTCCTGTCACCCCGGAAACACATCTCCCGGTGAGCGTCGGGAAGTTGCTAAATATGACCTCGATAGATGATGCATTGAAATCAATTTCAGATAGTTTTTGTCAGTAAACCTGAAGGGTTACGAAGAATGGTGTGGCCTCTTTGGCTAGGTTGGTGAAGTGGCAGACTCATTTACTCATCTCTGGTTCGATTCAGAAGATCAAAAAAAAATTCATTACGAGGGGATTGACAAACAGGATTATGGTATCCTATATTAATGTCACTCATTCAATATATTTGACATAAAATGAAGGTTCTTCTATTTAAGAAGAAGAAAAGAAGAAGTTGGTGTTAAAGAAGAACATATAAATAGAACTGAATTAAAAGAGGAGGTAGAAGAAATAGATTGATAGATTGATAGCTTTTAATCAATCTTTTTTCTTCCTCCTTTTCTTTATCTATCATTTTCTTCTTCAACATCTCCTCTTTGTCCTGTTCCCACTTCTCATTCCCCCCTCCCCCAATCCCTTACCACTCCCTCTCATTCTGCCGTCACAAATGGGTGAAAGATTCCCACAGTATTGTTAAACTCCATAATCACTCACACCTCCTCCCCTTCCTCTTTCCTCTCCTCCCTGTGACGTTATACAATAATTCACTCACTCACGACATATCCTCCTCCGGATCCCGGTACACTGCGACCACTCACTCTTCTTCTCACTCACTCTCACTCTCCTCCTCTTACACAACATATCCTCCTCCATATCCCGGTACACTGCGACCACTCACTCTTCTTCTCACTCACTCTCACTCTCCTCCTCCTCTTACACGACATATCCTCCTCC
>JAULBP010107868.1:0-10265 GCA_032355345.1 Lepetodrilus pustulosus | reverse complement strand
AAAAATAAAAATGGGGTCCACATCTGACCCAGCCTTATATCCGAATCCGCTCTGTATCGAACAGCCTTATATCGAGGCGGCACTGTATATAAGAATTTGGATGAAATTAAAATAAAATAATGTAAATTAGCCTGTTTAAATGCAAATTGCAAGTAAGTTTGATTCTGATGGTACAATGGTAGGCTAAAGAACAGTATCGGGATGTACATGACATGGTGAGGATAGGTGGGTGGGGGTAGGTGGGTGAGGGTAGGTGAGGAACAGGTTGAGGGTGAGTAGAGGAATACAGCAAGGGTGAAGGTATGACTGAGAAATGTAGGACAAGGGAGTCACAGGAACATATCATTGGTTATTATATAGGACAGAAGAGAGATGTCTCTGCAAACAAATACCCATATCTTATACCAACGTTTGGCAAAGAATGAACCTCTCTATAGTAATAGCAGCTCTTAACACAATAACTTACAGCATTCACATGACAAGTACAGCAATGATGCCAAAGTGAGATCTATTACATTACAGCTAGCAATGCTAAGAGTCGGTTCAACACAAAATCCAAAATTGTAAATGTCTCATTTGTCAAATCGTGCACGTGCTTGCAATTGTGCCCCGATACTTCTGAGTTTAGGACGAGTTTAGGACGAGTGTAGGACCAATGCATACACAATCCAGGAAGGATTTTATCCAAACAGATTTCCTACACTTCTGATCAATACATAGATAGCAGGGTAAGCTATCATGGTCGATTGGAAGGAGAAATAGAATGAGAGAGAAAGGGATAGAATGGGGTTTTTGTGGTACAAGCACTCTGCATTACAGGCTGGTGTAGTCAAACACCACTATCTACATTACTGCAGTCAGAATCAATACCTACTACAGAGAGGGTGTGCTGACCTGTTAGAGGATTTGGGAGGGGTGGGGGGATGTTGGGAGGGGGAGCCAGGCTGTGTTCAGACAAAGACTGTCCCATCACTGAAGACACCTCATTGCCCATGAAAGGATGATCTTCGATCAATTACGTTGCCCGGTCTTCAATTGTTGTACAGAGCCCTCTGCCATTACGATGGTACAATGGAGGCCGCACAATACGCATCAGTTCCTTGTAGTCCGTACCCTGGACAGATGTCTTGTCCTATTATGTGTCACAATTGCTGACTTATAAGTCTTACACTGCTACAGACCCCTATCCACTGAGAGTCGTCCACATCCCACGATACAGAATTATCACAAAACATGCTATCACTCTCTTCATGCACACATCCATTTTTTTAAAATCAAATTAAAGATATTGTCTTAAATATTATTGCATCAAAATATGACAGTCAAATTATCTTCATGTATCAAAACAGACTGTACTAAATGTTCTGATATAGACAACGTTATTACTTTCTTGAAAACAATATAGATAAAATTAAATTAAATAAGAGATTTATTAGTCAAAGAAGTCTAAAGTTTACCTTTAAATTTTACATGTTATTTTATATTTGTACTTGGCAGTTTAAAAGATGGGGTTCAAATATAACAAAAATAAAATTACTTTACAATTATCAGTCATACAGCAATGGATGGTACTTGCACATGTATATGCATTTCTCTACTACATTTATTTGAGGGCTTGCATTAATATTTACATATTCCCAATTGCAAATGACAGAATTTCTGGAAATACTTTCCCAAATGTAAACTGTCCATAGTGTGGAGATAAAGAGGGCTTGTTAAGGCTGGTGATCCCTGCACTTCTACATTCGGCAGATTTATTGACATTTCAGTCCTAATTTTCACCAATCAATACCAAGCAGCACTGACTTAAGCCCTCACGACACAAAGAACATCTGTCAAATTGTTTTGTAAATGAAAGGATTCCCACTAGGTCTAATGATAATTGACAGTAGGCAAATACTGTGTACAGATACCGTACAAATGACAAGAATAAGAAAACACTTAGTTCTGCTGTACAGCAGGACTGTATCTGTAAATTCACAAATATTGCAATTATTGTCGTCAACTATATTAATATCAAATTTAGGCAGAATAATATAAATAGATAAAATGCATTGGGCCACAACTTAATGCGTTCTTCTCAAAAGGAAAAACTAAAATTTAAATTTTAACCTAAATTAACAACATTAAAATAATGACCTGTGTAAATAAACACATTACATTTTATACATCTTCAGTGCTGGAATTGAGAAAGTCATGGTAGTATGAGTTATGTAAAAAGCACACAAATACAAAATAGAAAGCATTAAAATTCTGGAACAATTTGCTTCAATGGAGCACTTAAAACCTACTGCCGATCCTGAGTTAACCTGACAAAGCCTTCACTCACCTCTAAAACTTTTAAGTCATCCACCATAATAACGCAATTGGTAAGCGACGACAACGGGTCACGTGGCGGGTATATATCTGTGACATTTCCGCGAATCTACTGCCATCGGTTATTGAGAAACACTCGTCGCCTGCTGAATGCGCCATCTATTGATAACAGGGGGCTCCGTGACAGGAAATTCATTGTGGCCACAGCAGAGCCGTAGATAACAAGTGACATCTACATTTCAAAAGTCCTCCTAGCCAATTGCCCAAAGAGAGGAAGGGGGGGGGGATAGGTGGTGCTCACCTGTCGATTATAGTAACAAAGTCATTGGCTAACCAGGCACTCACAAAGAGGCTAGGGCACTCCCATATCTACCATGTGGTATACCACCCTTATATATACAACATGTGGTATAGCCTTCACGTCAACCATATAATGAGGAAAAATATACGATCAATGCATTACTCATTGGGTGCAATACTCTTACATATACACACCAGGGTATCCTTTCATGAAGCTCTCTTATCCACTAAGAGAGTGGTATTGCTCGCTTTGCCGATAGCTAATACACTGCTAAGAGAGCGCTACCAGTCTCTTAGTATATAAGAGAGCTTCGTGAAAGGATAGTCAGGCTGATAAACTGTGGGTGACAACACAGAGAGTAAATCTGATTGTGCCATCACTACTTCCATCTACCAAAACAGAATACTTTAGATATTGGAAGATTTGTCTACGGCCAACACATTTAGTGTTTATAAGTTACACAAGAAAAAGCAACTCAATCAAGGTGCAGAAAGATATATTACGGTATATACACCACTATCGTTTAAGTGGAGTGGGATTGCCAGCTACCGCAGTAGAATGGTAAGACAATACTAGCGAGTAGTCATCAGTGGCGGCACAACTGTAAACTAACCAGCCAGCTAGTACTACACGACTTATGCAGGAGCATACACCGCAATATTAGCTGGCCATCACCCGGCTGGAATTATCGACTTTCAAATACTTAACAAATAATTCCAAAGAAGACTTGGATTCAGCCATGAATATCCAGACCTTCCTTGTCGTACTACGAGCACACAAAAACAAGAAGAGAGACAGAGAGGTGAAAAAAATAATCCCAATTGTGTTTGACAGAGGAAAACTTGACTTCCACTTGCATTAATAAATTTTTCAATAAGACTGTTCTTTCAAGCAAGTTGTATGTAACCAGTTTTATGTTTAATTTCCACTCCTTGTTAACCCATACTTTTAATATCTCATCAAAATAATGTCAGGTACGGTAATGCAGAATTAATTTACAACTAGCAAGGCTATAAAATACAATTTCCTAATACTGAAACATATATACCATATCTTAACACGAAAACCTATATTATACCTTATCTGAACATTCTATATATATACTTCCTCCACAGTAACCAACAGATATCTACACAATGTATAGAATACTGCATTTCTATAAACACACAATAAGTTTCCTCTTTGTTGAATAGTTCCCATGCACAATCTTTTCCCTCTACATTGAATACTGCCTATTATATAAAGATCGAAACATGCTCGATTTGGGGAGGGACGCGTTGACAGAAAGAATTGCCCCCGCGTGCATGTATCTAAAAGCGACCTACAAACAATCTACCACCTATGATCTTATTATGATAACGAAAGGATTAAGTGTCATAAATCAGGGTATCTCGAGTTCAACTTCCTGTTGTGAATATACCCACATCTATTTTAGTGTCGTGTCATATATGGATGTGCACCATGATTAAGAGTTGAGTGGTCACGTGACCCAGGACTATTACCTCCTGTATATATATCTGGGGTGTGGGCCTGGATGCTGCTCTAGTATAGAGTACAGGATTAACCCTAGTAGGAGTAGAGTAAACTGACTAGGCACGTATACTACACGTATAGATAGACCTATACTCTCTCATATCTATGCAATTCAAACGTGAAACTGCACGTCTTTGAAAATAATGGTACATGTACTACGGTACTCTCAGTTCCTCTTTTTAATTAATATTGAAAATTTGATATAATAAATGAATTTTTTCTCCATTATTTGAGACATTTAAGGATTCTGAAATGCATGAATGAAAATTGACCAATGGAATAACAGACAAAATTTTATTTTTTTGGGTTACACGATTTTTATTTTACATGCTTTAATTTAATAGAAAGAACAACTTCATGTACTACTACTAAATTAGTCAAAGATCTAACGTAAGACATATATTAATTAAAAGTAATTATATTACAACATTGACGTAACCTACAGCACTGATCAACAATGGACAACGGCACCACCTGAACCAATAACTAATTCAATAAGAAACAAAAGTATCAGAGCTTTCAGATAGAGAATTATTATGTTTTATGCATGTTCAAGTTTGCATTATCTCGTAATTTTTTTAACAAATATTTCTACAGAGGTCAAGCGACCGGGTCAATGAGAGACAGAAATGTGCACATTTCCTTAAACAAAGAGACTCAGCTGCTGGCCGTGTTTAAGATTGGCCGACAAAACCCACCAACCATCAGTGCTGTCGTCTTTAAGATCAGGAAAAACTCCCAAACATCTCGGAAATTCTATAGTCAATCTATATGCCACACTTATTGGCACTGCACAAGTAGATCTGTCCGACTGGGGCTAAATAGAAGGGCCCCCTATCGCTCTATTGTCCATAGATTGGGGCTTTGTCTCTTGCATCGCTTTTTGCCCCCTTCTCTCTATGTCAGCTTCTGATTGAAGATTGCAACTTTTTCCTTATTTATCTATAAACATGGCAAATGTTTGGAAAGTGGCCTGTTTTTTTCACTCCCCCTCTTCAATTGTTTGAGCTTATTATTTCATTTTCGCTTTGCTGAAGCAAGCCGCTGTTTGAAGGTGTGAAAGTCTTCAGTGCATACTATAGGGAAATATGAATTTAGAAAAAAAACCCAGAAAGATTTTAGAATATATATAAACAAAGTGTGTGTATGCATTTAAGACAAGTGTGTTTGTATACGCTGTTTTTGTTTGATGAGGCTGTAGACAGGGGCACACACGCTGGCTCTATGGGAGGATTCTAGTCTATTGGGCATGTATGCTTAGCATTCTGCTCATGCTTTTACCTTTTTCATGAATTAAACGTCGTACTTTCGTAACTTTGAAGTGAACAGATACACCGACGCCAGCTGAATAAACTGCACACGATGACTTCAGCCAAACAGGAATTGATCATGCAATCATCTAATTTCCTAATTTGACCTTTGTACCCCAACAATTTTGGAAAAGAAAGTCCTCCAACAAAACCAGAGCAAGCGATGTTGTGTTGCAATTGTCTCGCCATATGATGCATTCTGCGACTTGCGCCAACTGTGACCAAACACAAATAAATGCTAAAAACCCAATTTTTGAAAAAATAACACGAATGGCCGTATTGCGGGTTAGTTTCTTCCCAGATTTCCATTGATTCGGATGTATTGGCTGAAGCCTAAAGCAAACAGCCTGGGCTATACGTTAGACATGTAAGTGCGAAATACCTGCCCCATTACACCATAAATATTTGCGGCAGGAAATGAGGTAGACTTCAGGTCCATGTGAAATGACTTATAGATTTTAGAAGGCAAACACGGTCCGGAGACGCATATGACAAAACTAGACATTCTTGAATATGTACAAAAGAATTTTTTTCTTTTTCTTCCCATCGCAGCATTGTCAGCAAAGGCAGCGAACATTGCAAATGGGGCCTTGCCAACATGTATATGGTATGTAAAACTTTCCGTCCATATTGTTTGAAACCTAAACTGCTGATGTCCCTTATTGTCCAAACGATGTTCTTTACCTACGTGGAATGCCGCCCGTCATGTTTCCACAATGTCATATTGTTTACCAAGAATGTAAGAATCCAACGTCTGCTTGTTTTTTTATGTCTGCCAATCACGACTTGTGGAGCTATCGTGGTCTATACTACATGTAAACCGCGTGTATGATTCTCCCCCTGGTGCCTCCCCCCTCCCCATCATCACCACCGCCCTGCCCGATTGTGCCGTTCTGCACCCGCCACTGTTGCCTGATGTAAACAGTAATACCTGACACAGGCAGAGAGACTCAGGTGAATTTGGTATTGAGCTGCCTGCTAGTATGGCTGCTGTCTATACCCAACTCTCTAACAGAGTCAACAGGATATATTTGTTTGCCTTCTCTGAAAAGGGAAATGCTAGATACACATAAGCCTGAGACAAAGTACACGAGCGGGAATCAAGCATAACTGCACATCTATGACTTACTACGCAAAATACCGGTCTGCCATACTCTCAAGTAACTGGCAAAATATTGCACACATCTTCAGAAATTTGCAGTAAAATCTGGAAACTTCTGACTTCTGCATGTTCAACTTTATACGCAAATCCATCGTCCATTCGTTTCATCCTGGTGTCCATATTCAATGTAATTAATTTACTAACAGTATTGGCTACTTATACCATGACAAATCCACACAAGGAAAATAATACTATAAAGCACTACAATTACCATATTAAATCAGTAAATGGATCAATGTGTACTCACTACATAATTCTTTAGCTTCGATTTTATTTTTTTGGTTACACAATTTAAGTAATTTAGTATTCTTCGATAAGTTCAATTTGATTGGTCAATCAAATATTGAAAATAATAAGAAGAACATCTTTGTTGAATTAAGGCTCAATAAGGCATCATCTAGTACCTTGATCAAGAAGGTTAAATAATATTTACTAAAATAATTACACAAGATATTACTAACAACTAATAATGTTAATAATCAAAATTGACACAACCATACCACAGTTTATATTGAAAATGTTAAACAAAGTGCAATTTGTTTATAGATTGATAAACAGAAAGCGCAAATATTCTTAGACACATATCACATGGCAAGGCATAGATGGAAGATTGTTACAAGTTTAAACATAAATTGCAACCACTTGGCTCATGAGTCTACAAATTTACATCATGACATTGTAGCTGAATGGGCCACACTGCAGATTATCATTGTTAACCCTTACCTTACTTTCCCTGTCAGTATGTCAGTACACATTTTCCTTCTCATATATATTTCAGACAGGTAATTCCGTCTAGTAAAACTTTACTTAACAATGTCCGGGTACTAGTATTACCAAACCCGAATAACAATCGGAACTTCATACATGACAGAAATGAGATGTTGAAGAGAAAGGCTTTTCACTATAGTCTACCTAGATATTTAAAGTATCAAAAATTAAATGTAAAGGCATGTCATCAAACTTATTACAAGTATTTACACTTTTTTTCCAATGCTTTTATATCCTGGTAAATAAGATTGATGAGTCATTGAATTTGGACAAGGCACTTACAGTGCTGTCGAAACGAATGGCAAGTCAAATTTCTGTATACAATTTCCTCAAACGAAAATCAAATTGTGAACATACATACAAATGCTGTTCCTTTCCATCTTTCGTCAAGGATCTTGAGAAATTTAATTTCCGAGGCAATCAGCAGCACTTGACGGACAAAAGGACAATGGAAAAGCGTTCTGACAGTGACACAAAGACCGTAAGTACTCCACTAGGATTATGACTTAGTCACCACACAGGCCCGGGCCCAAACTCAATCAATTAAAAATAAAAGGAACTGATGATCGAGTTCCAAAAAAATCCTGCAAACATCATACGCAAAAAGAACTGCAAAATGTGTTTGTCCCTCTATGTCAAAGTCATAATGTAGTGTATCAGAAGCGTGGGTCCCAGCTTACACAAAGACTTGAGGACGCACACACGCACAATAATCAATGACCCACAATCGCCCATTCATGCCTTTCTTACAATGTTACTCAGTAGATCTGCCTGCTAAAAATAGACTACAAACCAAGAAGTTCTTCCTGATAGTACTCACATTTGTGGAAGACTATGAACTTGGCATTGCAGAGATGGAATGAGTAGTAGTAGCGGCAGTCCAAGCGAGTGCGATCGGCGCCTATCTAAGTTGTACGATGATCAATATCGCAGTTAGGTCACCGCGGTATACTATACTAAGACATATTGCGCACAACTCGCCCCGCGGTTTTGAAAAGCCTACTCGCGGGAACATCTCGACACGCGTGCTATCTTTAATTAACGTTCAAGTCAGGGGACAAAGTAGAAAGAGAATTAAAGATTGGTTAATTTTGGATGTTGTGTGTGAAAGAATGTGCAGAAAATCGCTGCAGGACCAGGTGCCAATGCACCGTTGCTGCACATCAGGCGCACATGTGAGATCGAAAACAATGGAACCGAGCGCTGCCGCGTGCGCTAACCACAACAGAAGCAGACGTCAATGGGTGACGGTCACCATGCTTCACTGAGAGAGAAATTATTCCATTCCACGTAAACACGCACTTTTTACAAGTTTTTAGGAGTGACAATTAAGATTACTTACTCAAATGATTTTCGAAACTTTGACAGCTGCTCTCTTCTCTTTGGGATACAGCGCCATTTTAATTAACCAGCATACATACGCACTAGTAAGTGCGCATGCGTACAATTTGTTTACAAATGGCGGCCTACTTAGTGTGTTTGACAGCCGGCGGTGGTGTCCCGTTATTTTCACGTACCAAAGGAGACCTCAAACCCGTAAGACGATGTACTTATATAGATATGTATGATTAATGTCAGCGCTAAATATGACACTTCAATTTGCTCTCGAATGGCCTGTAGTCACTGGTTTTGCGATGTAAACAGTGCCACGTGCTTCTTACAAGTTGTGAATACTGAAGCAGGTGCCCGCAAATCACCGTAACCATCATTGACGTTTTGTGTTCGTGCTTTGCATCATTCTTGTCTATTTCGCTTATTGTCAATCACTTGTGTTCGCTTTTTATTAGTCAGCTTTGAATTTGAAGCAATAACGTACACTGTCTAACATTACGAGATTAACTGCATGAGTTTAGGTTGTTGTTTTTTGTGTTGATACTACTATTACTGTCGACATTGTTCACACAGTTTTGTTATACTATTACTATTTATGTTTTAGATACATATTAAATGAAAACTATCTGTTCAACATGTGCGTATAATATGTAGCATCTCCTCAATAAATATCATATCATGTTAGAAGTGTGTGAGGTGCCATAAAATCCCGCAATGCGGGTAGATTCCACCCTGAGATTAGCGGACAAGTGTGTCAAATCAATTTAACTGTTTACAATAAACAAGCTGCCTTAGGGCTCCTCTGCCCTGAAGCGTGTCTGATTAAGTGTTTTCACAGTGTATTAGCATCAATTGCTAAGTCCTGGTAATCCCATTAAGTAAATCACCTACATTAATTGGGCGATGTTAATTGATTAAGTTTAATTGGTTGATTGCAACTGATTGGAAAATTCTGTGTATGGATATATACAAGACTATCTTATTGTTACTTCAGTGTGTACCTATTTTTATTACTACTGCAAACAAGAATTAATTATTTTGCTTTAGTGAACATACATTCCATATTTATTTTCAAACATTTCTTTCACTCTGACCATTTAATAGAAAGTGTTTTGAACAAACTTAAATACTTGACACAAAAGATGAGAGTTTAAACTATTAATTAGGACTTTTTCAACATTAATTTCAAGTTTGAAATATGATCTTTGAATAAAGTAGATTAATTAATTTATTTTTTATTAATATTAATAAACTCTTAATTGTAATATTCTGAAAGTATTTTGATAGAAGTTGTGCTAATTTATGAAGGTTAATGTAATTATTAAAATTTCTAAATATGTAATAATTAAGATGTACATATCTCCATAATAACTTTCTATAGGTGTATAAAAGATCTGTGATTGTGATTAAGTCAAATCACAATCACAGATCTTTTGTACACCTATGGTTCTCACCAGCAGTTAAACTGTTAACACACACACACACACACACACACACACACACACACACACACACACACACACACACACACACACACACACAC
>JAULBP010107857.1:0-10267 GCA_032355345.1 Lepetodrilus pustulosus | reverse complement strand
GACAGCGGCAGCATGTCCAGTACGGGCGGTTCAAGACGGTGTATCAACATGGTCGCTAGGCCCACCGATAGGAATATAACTGCCTGTCACGTGTTATTCAAGTCGCGGAGATAAGTACTTGTGTTGAAGATATAAACTTTCATGATAAAGGGGGCACGTGTGATATACACAACGATAAAGGCCAAGTGTATATTATAGCTGACAGGTTAAGTCACATGTAATCCCATGTACTGGATGACATTTGAATCTTTCACCTCAGTTTTCTATTGTTTTTTATGTCCAATGATGATAGCTTTACAGAATCTGTATTACGTTTTTGAACTATAGTGTGACTTTTAATATACGAAAACTTAGTATGTGATGAAAATATAACTTTATACATTTTACCACAAACTATTGTTCGTCTCTGCATGATATTAGGTCTATTATTAGTAGTATTACTATTATTATTATTATTATTGCTACATGTATTATTATTATCATTATCATTATTATTACTATTATTATTATTATTATTATTATTATTGCAATGTAATGCCAGTATCACTATTTTATCACTAATCATTTCCCAAGACAACTATATGTATAGTACAATATATGGCAACGTTCACAATTACCTTACAATTTACATGTATATCTTTAATGATCCCGTGTTTTGCTAAAATAAAAATGTCTGCATTGTTTAGTGTAGATTTTATTACATTGAGATAGGTATGTAAATATGTAAGATGTGCCGATTACATTATACTGTCATAAGCGCACTTGTTATCTGCATATAATTATCTCCTTAAATAGTCAACCTGTGCAATAAATGCAAATAGGTTTGGTAATAACCATTCACCAGTGTAAGGAAGCTGTGCTATCTGGCCGAAGTCAATAACCATCTTCAGCCATGCATCCATCACAGTGCTAGAGGTGTTCATTTCACTGTTGGCGTCTATTTTGGGTCTAGATTTTTATCGCTTTTAATCTTATCTCCGAAAGACATCTTTGTATATTTCACTTCCAAATAAAATCAGGCATCTTTCGTCACCATTGTGTATTTCATAGCTGTTGCCGTTCATGCTCGGTCTTGTCAGGTCTTCAATGTACTTGCTTTTTTATCGCGAAGACAACACATTCGCAAACGCCTATTTCGTCTCGTAAGTCAAGGTTTCCTCGTGCAGTGGTTATTGTCATGCAAACTAGTAGGGGACAAAGGAGGGATTTGAAGGTGTAAGCCCCTATGTGAATCTCATAGAAGATTGGACAATTCTTGCAGAGAAGGGTATCTTCTTTTGCATCGAGTCACTGACTTCGAATCGTCTCCATTGATGGTCTGTATTATTCCCATGACAGCCGAGTCCTGCTATACAGCGTAGACGAGTGCAGGCAAGACAGGACGTGGGTATTCTTCTCCTTAGCTGGTCCGCAGCTAGGTTAGTTTGGATTATGTATGAACATAGCGATTACAGCCGAGAGTTTTATACCCATACTTTCTGCATTGCCTGTTGATTTAAGGGATGCGTACATAGGGTAGATGGTAAGAAACATGCGGGTCGGGTTACCGTCAGGTTACCGGTTTAAACACCAAGTGCTGCGGGCCTTCCTTCTGTCCTGCCCATAATGCGGCATAGCTGATAGACATCACGAAGTTGGGTTTTGTGAGAAGGTCATCGGTAAAGTTAAGACCTGGCTTTGTGAATAGAGTAACACTTTCTGATGATATTTCAATATGCGCCTTCCTTCACATACACTACTCCCAGCTCACTCTGGCTGTCACATTCTTTATCACTAACAGTGCGACTAGAGGATAACCTTCTGTCTCTTAAACAGTCGTGCCAGTGTTTCCAACACCCATTGATCGTAGCTATATCTTTCCCTAACATTATCTCTCCCCACATGAATGGTTACAAGATTACCTTCCAATAGCCATCCTCGAAACACAGGCTATTAACAGTCAGATATGATGGATGTTAAGTAGTGGTACCGGCCTGTGTTTCCAGGATGTTCCGTAGCGTGCACTGGTCTGGCGGTAGCACTCTCTTCCTGGTGGTCACTGCCTGTACCGGGCAAGCGACCGGGACCCAGCGACCGGAACCCAGCAACGGGAACCGTACCTCGACACTGTCAGTGTCTACGACAGGTGCCCACAGAATCAGTGACGTTCTCGTGTGTGCCAATAGGCTCTCAGAGAGTATGAGAACGCATAGCACAAAGTCAGCAGATTGTTCCTTGAAGACCATTATACGCATTACAATAATAATAATAATAATAATAATAATAATAATAATAATATCAAGCTCCAATGATCCAGACTAGCTATTCAACTTTTCACCTTGAATGACGAGAATAATTATGTCAATGAATAGCATATAATGTCACTATAATAATAATAATAATAATAATAATAATAATAATAATAAAAAGAAAATAATAATAATAATAATAATAGTATACATTTGCATAGCGCCTAAATATTAAAACTGCTCAAAAGTGCTTTTAGTAAATTGTAGTCTACTATATTAATTAAAAAGGCACCTACAATACGTATTTGTGTTATTTTACCAATTCGTTTTAATATACTAGTATCTATTTGATACCAAAACGGCTTTCCAGTACTTTCATAAATTATGAATTTTGTTTGCATTTTAAAAATTATTAATTTTCACTTATGATAAATAAGCAAATTTCTATTTGAAATTACTTACATTTGATTTGTCCTCCTAAAAGTTGGTATTTACTAATGCACTTATTCCCCAACATTTGACAGTTATAAAAAAAATTCATAGTTTATAGGATTAAAAGGAAGGTAGCTCCAATGATCTTGCCTTTGGAACATCGAATTATCCCAATATACATCGACGGAAGGAATTTTGGTGATATTAAATTGATAATAAGTATCACAAGTGACTGTAGTTTGTGAAATCTGTGATCGTATGCCTTTAGCCCTCTCCCTGTTACAGGCAACCGGAGATACCCTAAAGAGCAGTGCCTTTCCTAATCCAACAGGGCGAGGGTTGAATCATGGTGAGCAGACACATATAAGGCTGAAGTAATACCGGTATATGTATATTTTGAAACGGTGTGGGAAAGAAGTGCTGATGATGACGTTGTTAAATGCCAGGCGAAATCTCTAGATGCATATTCGTTTACGATCAGGACGAATGATTCGGATAATTGTTCGTGTGGAAATATTCCTTTGTTATCGTCGCAGTCCGACTATCCTTCGAAGAGGAAGTTGAATACAAGAACTTACCCAAAGAGAGATGTACTTCAATGACGTCCAAACTTCGAAACTACGTTCATATTCATTAATATCAATGAGCATACACTAGAATTATTAGTATTTAATTGTTTTCGACCAAATGTTCGCCGATATCTTCAGTGGCATTATTATACTGTCTTCAAGAAGAGAGTACTAGTACATATTATGAATACTGAAAATAACCAGTAGTCAATTCCCAATACGTACCCGAAGGCCAACCCCTGTGAGACAGCATGTAAGCCTACCATCATTGCGATCAGAAAACACGAGTACCTTCAACAGGACTTTCTCACAATACATGTACTCACACACAAAAAATAGAGAACATATATTTCGCAATATCCATCTACGTGTACTACATCGCGATTACTAGAAGTACCCACGCATTGGCACGTACATCCTGATACTATTATTGTGCATGCCATAATTCGACAAGTACTGTGACCGTATTATTATTGCCGTAGACCTGGTGAGAACGTTCTGACAGAAGTCGGTGGCATCATTAAATGCTAGTAAAGTATCCCCCAGAGCTACATTTATATGACATAAGACCCTTCGCAAATATCAAGGTAATGAAAGAGACACTTATGTTTAAAGTTTTTAGTATTGTAGTTTCCTTCCAGGACCTCGAGGTCTATAGCCAAGTACTCATCCAGTACAAAGACTCACAGTCGTTCGTCCCACAAGCGGAAATTACTTTTTCTGTACATTATGCCCGGGTTATAACACCGAGCTTGTGCCGGCGTAATGTGCCTTCATACGGCTACAGATATATGGGATAATTCTATTCCGCCTCGTTTAGTGTTTTGTGCTGAACTTGTTGACATCACGGCTTGGTGTGTTAGAATCCCACAGAAGGGGTGGCACGTCACAACACAGACAAATCATGCTTCTTCTTCTCAATTTAGGTTGTGAATGACATATGAATGGTGACTGACAACTATTTGTCGTACGTTTCATTACCGGCGACACTGGCAGTTTGTGAATCTATCATTTCCTTCACACGACTGAGCGATTACACTCATTCTGACAGTATTTGCTTCTTGCAGACATTCAAGCAGACCAATGCTCACGCGTACAGTGTACATAAAGAATATCAGCCCTAATCGGGTATACATATCTAATCATTTCGGTTGTCATATTCATAAGGTGAGATACTTGTGTGTGCATATTGGAAGCCTACTATATGTTGGTTATAATTGACACTGCGATAGGGTAAAGAAACCTTTTTATAACCATTTGAGCATCCGCGAGCCCATTGCTTTTCATCAAAGGCGATGGTGATGTTTTGACTAAGAGTTAGTACATTGAATACGGCCATGCTATATACATTGTGTGCATCTCAAGTGGCTCCATTGTATTATTTCCATTCGTGCACAACCAATTCCTAAGCCAGAGAAGTGAATCTTTTTCTCCACGTCTTTGTCCCTAAAAAGTAAGTTTCATCACGCCAGAGTGAAGTGATATTTTACCCGAGAGACACTTGTGTATGGCGTGTATGCCCACTACTTTCTTCTCTATCAAGCCGTGTCTAGATAATACAATAATCCTATCAAACTAAAACGAGATGAGACAATAGTTCTTCTTGTGTGTTCACAATATTGCATCAAGTTAACGTACACTTATTTGTAAAGTGCGTAATGAGTGTTCTGTGAGGGCTATGCTTAGCCAGTCACCACGCGGTGCCTACAGTACTTCTACCCGCTAGTATTCTGTATTGATATGAAGCACAACTCGATTTGCGTCCCTTGTCCTACTACATATAGTATTGCTTACACGCGGATATATTATGACACACATTGATGTCTAGAGAATATGTTGTTCCGCTACCGTATATCCATACTAGCTAAATTAATATACTTAATATATCGGGACTATTTCTTTTACACTTCCATATAAAATTGAGTCACAATTGCATACATTTATGGAGAATATTGAATTGTTCGGGTGCACTTATGTTATATCAATGGGATACCCCTGGTAACAATACAGGGGTGGTATCCTATAAACAACTTAAGTTTTTAATTGACATAAGTCAGCAACCAAAACCTTACTTATCAACCTATTTTGACCAAGTTTTCTGTATTTGGCTTTGCCAAACTTTATTGAATCTATGTCTAAAACTTCAGACTAATCCAACATAGAAAACTTGGTCAAAATGTGTCGCAAAGTTAGCGTTTTGCGGGCTTAAGTCGTAAGTTGTTTATAGGATACCGCCCCAGACGTATCACTATTTGTACAAGTATATATATGTAGTATGATAAGACGCAGTTATTCACATACTATTTTGCGCGCGCCTGTTCGTGCGTGTGCGGGAACGTTCATGCTCAACATCCTCTTAGAAATAATTCTGCATTGCTGTAAAGTTAATGCCGAGTGCACACACACACACACACGCACATGGACACACACGCAGAGAGAAAGAGAGAGAGAGAGAGAGAGAGAGAGAGAGAGAGAGAGAGAGAGAGAGAACTGAAATACACTCTTGTCAATCTCCACTGCCTTAACGAGTCGTGGACATCCGCGAAAATGTTAAACTTACTCGTCTTTAAAACAAATAATGCCAGTCGTGCGTCTGTGCGGTAAGACAGACGAGCTTCCCAATAATCGTATGCCAGTCGTACGTGTGTAGTAGGCATAATGCATTGATTTCTAACAGAAAAACTACATTGATCTTCATAGAAAGACTATCGGGTATAGAAAATCTCCCTGAAAAATGCTCAGGTTCACAGTTCTCGATTCCGTTTGTTATGGCATACACATTCCTATAGTGCAACCAAACTCATGATGGAATTGCCCTGGCGTAGAAAGATGATAATATAACAAACAACGAGAATATAATCACTGAGTTTTAGACAAATATCAGAACAAGGAAATGTCAAATACTTTAAGGTTTAATAATTAAATATTGTTTAAAATAAAGTCGTATGTACAAGGAGAGGGAGGTACACATTGAAGTCGATAGTAATACTGTCACATCCACTGTCACATCCACTGTCACATCCATTGTCACATCCACTGTCTACTGAGCAGAAGGTGTATATACACACAGGTAACAGTCACGGCCAGCACTGACTCCGGGGACAGTCTTTAGACGCATTGTCCGACAGAATCAGCTAAGTATTCAATGTTTCATAAATACGTAGCTGTGGCTCTGAATAATTGACTGATTCTGCCTAGGATCGGAATGCGTAACTAAAGCTGTGACTCTACTTGATATTAGGACTCGAAAAGTGGGAATCCTCGTTGTGCAAACTGAAATGCAAAGCGTGCTTCACGTGATTTATAAATATTGATGCCAGCATTGCACGTCAACTGTACCTTGTCCAACATATTCACCATGACAACCGATGAATGCGAGATGTCAATAAATGTCAAATATATATATCAAACACAGTTGATATCACAATATATGTCTCTAGTAGATTTCCTTTTGATAATGCGAATGCTTCACAACTGAAGTTTTGTTTCAATTAAATATATTTGTTCATGGCGTGCACAGTTTTAAATGACGTAATACACAATGTTGATGAAGAGGTAGAATGAAGCCCATGACGTCAGAATATCACTACCAGTCACATTCACTCATTGAAGGTTGTGAAAATGTGTGCCTGTCCTTGGCGTTGCATTAGTTCTAACACTGATTCTCTTGTACCCGTTTTCCCATCAAATAAGACATCATCTTTGGCTAGTCAGTCACACGCTCTGTACTCAATACACAGTGAGATTTACAGAAGACCACATTACTTTGACAATTAGTGGCGTTCTCTGTCTATTGGGCTATATATTGCAGGGGTTGCGACGGAGGAACAGAGCGTCCATTCAGCGCGTGCCACGTCACCGTAACCTCATCATGCACGAAATATGACGTCATGTCACGTGATGCATCTACGCACCTCGCAGTCACTATATGAGGTATTAAATTAGTTCTTCTCGTAATCACCCTGAGGAATGCCTGTGCGGTCCCTTAACATGCGCGCTCTCTTGACATGCGACTTAAAAACGGATGCCGTCACATTGGAGAACAAAAACGAAACCAATTCCATCTCGTCAGGCAGCAAGTTGCGGCGGCGTTACGTCCAGCGCAGTCAGTCGTATGTATACGATGATTGATTGTCATCAGCATCTTCACATTTCAGATGTCCAGCTATTCCGGCAGTTCTTAGCGGTCTGCAAATAGTACCGGAAGCTCCGGGCCTGGTGTTAACTGCGTTCGAACCGTGGGGACGATGTCAAACTTGTCACTGAGTTGTAGAGTGAACTTCTGGCAGAGCTGCAAAATGTGACAATCACACCTTAAACATCAACACTGGCGAGTCCTAGAGGTGTGCGAGATAACGCACCTGTTATACCTGACCTACATTAGGTAGGGGAGAGGGTAGTCTCCCACGTAACATCGACCCTTTCCTTACATTCTATTTTAAGCAGAAACAAACAAAACGTATTGTAAATAGAATCTGATCGGTTTAAATTTAGCCATGCTTATTAAGTGGAGATGACAGGAAAGACCTGTAATTAAATAATACATACCTGAATTGTAGCGAGATACATTTCTGTCTCTGCAATGCGTCGGCCTGTAACATAGCAATGGAATTATTGGTATGATGCACGTTAACTAAAATAGCATTTTGGATTTTAGAATGTGTCTATTATTAATTAGAGGATATATATTGACTACATGATTTTTAATCAAAATATCCGAAAATCACTGATTAATTATGCCGTGGTTAGAGAAGGATGGACAGCTGTAGAGGACGGTAAGCCTAGAAGTAGCGAGTCCAACTCACCCACACAACTCCTGGCACCGTAGCCGAACGGGATCGCTGAGAATGGATGCCAGTCTTTCGCCTCTTCCCTTAGCCACCGTTCAGGAATATATTTGTCTGGGTTGGCGAATATTTTCTCATCCCTGGACATCGTGTAGTTGTTTAGAAGAATACACGTCTGTGGAAAACACATTAATAATATATAAAACTACAAAGAAAAAAATACAAACAAACAGAAATAATCGACGGTAAAAATAGAGCAGTGCCGCAATAGCTATATGCAGAGTCTGTATAGGTATTACATGTTACCTCCTTGAATATTATGGGAATATTTCATATTATTTCATGCAGTTAATGCATTATTAAACACGCGCCATATCATAGAGATAATGCATAATTCATGTCAGGAAACCAGTAAGAATATCTGTCAATATCTTGAATATCTTAATTTCAACATTAACTGTTATTCTATAGAAGGGCCGGTAATAATGAAATAGTCGCCCTGACCCTGTATACGCATAGTCGGATCCACAAATGAGTTTATAAATTCGTAATCAGAAAATCTAGTCCCTTTGATTAAGAAATATCAATAACCTATGTTCATCTGACTTAAATAATAGGTAACCTACGACCCTCTTACAACTATTTGACCATTATCTATATACATGTACATATACAAACACCATGATGAATGTACAAATACTACTAAATACTACTTTTATGACACGTATTGCAACTGTATATTAACATAACCTAATGGAAATATCCACGTTATAAGAATATGCATGCTGGAAGGTCAAGGTCAATATTGCGGTTACAACCCAAATATCGGTCACCCAATTCCGCTACTGAAATCAATATGAAGAGGCACAGAACGGCAACAATCCGGGTCAGCATCACAGGATAGCATCAATTGCTAAATATGTACGGAATATTTTCCCGGCCGTTCAACCATTCCTATCAATATTGCTGTAGTACAGTGCAACAACAAGTAACGTCACATTGCTAGGTAACTTTAGGTATCAGTGATGCAAATTCTTGAGACAGTCTTCAAAAGAAATCCCCTACGACATAACGTATTTCTCCCGAACTCTTTCAGAAAGTTATGGAACTTTTTCGGATACTTTTCTATCGAATAAATTATGTTGAAATCAAACACAGATTAAGCCATGGGACTCACCCCTTTGGGTATTAGATAGTTGTCCACTACGATATCTTCTTGAGTGACTCGCGCGTTTATCGGGATCGGCGGGTAGAGACGCTGCGTCTCTTTGATGACGGCTTTTAAATACGGCATCTGCTGCAGGTCCTCGTAGCTCGGGGTCCTCTTGTCTACCACACGGTCCACCTCTGCTCTCAACTTATCTTGGATGGGTTGGTTTTTGGCCAAAGAATACACCAAGAACGATAACGAGTTTGCCGCCTGAAATAATAAATATAAACATTGTTATTGTGTCTATCTTCTAACTTCCATATGTAGTAAATTGTTACCGCTTTCTGATAATAATAATAATAATATTGATAATAATAATAATAATAATAATAATAATAATAATCATAATCATAATAATAATAATTTGTATTTAAATATAATCATAATCATAATGATTATCATAATAATATAATATTGGCCATCGCAAAAGTAAATTTGAATTTAATATTTACAACTGCGCATCAAAAGCAAAATGGAAGTTATTCCCGATCACTACAGTAATACATGTTTAACTCACCGTGTCTACACCACCCAACAATATCTCCACTATGTTGTTGTTTATTTCTTCCTTTGACATATTCTTGCCGTTCACCAGGTAAGTGAGGAAATCCACCCTCTCGCCCTCTTCGGGTGGATTGGAGGCAAGACGGCTTTCAACTTCCAACATCTTTGTGTTGATGTGTTCAGTAGCTGCAGACAACATAAGACACAAATGCCAGTTACTACAGGTAAAGGCTTGCATTGCTTCCCTGGCTATCATGTAAGTTAGTTAATATATATCACTGGCAATTATGAACTTGAAATAGTGCTTATAGATCACGGGAAAAGTTAGTATTATTCCATACAACTTCTAGTATTGTTATTGTGTAGAGATAGAAATACGAGAGAAAGAAGTCCAAGAAATGGAGCTTAACGTTGCAGCAATAATATTTCGCCCATACTCGACGACTGAGAAAGGAGCACGCTTACCTATTTCGTATATAGTATCCCAGGCTTACCTATTTCGTATATAGTATCCCAGTCTTACCTATTTCGTATATA
>JAULBP010107846.1:0-10269 GCA_032355345.1 Lepetodrilus pustulosus | reverse complement strand
ACCTCCTGTTCTATTGAATGAAGTGTTGTATAATCCGTCAGATACAACTCGAGTGGCAATGACTCCATCCTCGAAAAGCACTGCTAACGTGTAGTCATAGTGGCCTGTGTTTTCGAGGATGCAATGACTCATGATCGTGACGTCTTTCTTCAATCAATCTGTATAATTACTGTGTCCATTCTTGATGCTTAATGTACCGTATTGGGTGCTATTATCGTAAATGCACATATTACACAATACAACTGAAGCTGGAAATAATCACAAACATTTTAGTATTGAATTGGAAGTGTTTATTGTTCATTAATTTTGTCACCTAAAGATGATCTAGCTATCTACCAGCAGTACTGTAAAATGACATGTAACACGACAAATACTGATTGATTAGATGAAGGCAATACTGAAGTATGGTACACCACTTTATCACTGTGGTATAGTAGTTACTATGGCAATGCTGAATCGCAAATATACAGACAACATTACTATAAACATGGCTTCATGTAGTACATGTACATGTAAATGTATAAGGAAACGTTTGGTTACTATAAAGAATTCTTCGTATCTATGCAAACTAGTGTATTCGTATTTGAAAGGGCAATTGGAAACTGGATTAAAAGTAGTCAACGAGTAGCTCATTATATAGTACACATGTAAGGTCTCGAAACTACATGTATTTGGTATCCTGGAAATATGTCCGTACCGAACCATGTTATAATCTAAGCACAATAGACGTCTTTCGTGACAATAGGCAACATTTCTGACATTGGTTTTTCATGATTTAATGATGAATCGACAATAATGTTTGAAGAAATATAAGCTTGGATATGTGGAAATGTGAAACTACATGGTCTATAATGTCGTTTTACATTTCCACAAATATTGGACTAGATGCATTTCTTTTTACAAAGTTCACTTATGAGTAACTTGCTTGTAATATAATACAAATGACATTGCTATATATAAAATAAGATTTCAGTATTATTATACTCTGGCACAAATTATTTTAAGGCAATATGGCCAATGTAAACAGATATGTGTATGCATACAATAACAGGATTTAGTACATGACTAGAAAATACTGCAATAAAAATAATCATTAATAAATATATTTGTATCGGGATACATACATTATTGCACTCTTTTTGGAACGTGAGGACACAACCGTTTGAACACAACCGTCAATAGGCAATGGTTTGTTTATCATAAAATAGAATATTGCTATAATATAGGCTGTTTTGCATATAATACGCACATACAAGGCATATATTGTTGAAGGCACATTTAACAACTATAACAACATTTAATATTACTAAGCAATTTCATGAAACTAATGCATGCTCACGATGCGCTAAACAATATTTTAAACATTAAATGAGACCACTGTCGATTTGCTGTAAACGATGTAAACAACCAAATAATAATAATCGGATGTTTTCAAATACCGGTGGCTAACATTTCGTATTGTTTTAGATACAGAATTCTACAATAATCTTCTATTAACTAGTATATATTTGGGTATTTACCAATAATAAATGCATGGTTCAACAGTAAGGATTGTCCGCCTTCCCGGGACGTATTATCCACAGGCGGGCAAGTGAAATAGCTTATTACCTACCCCTTTACCTACAGGGCAAGTAGTGACATGTCCAAAAGGATGTGACAGGTACCTCGATAATTTAATGCTGCGGGACCGTTGTTGTTTTCAACAACACATTTACTCATATTGGGACCAACATAAATCGTATTTGCATTATAGTACGCAGTAGTATTATACCTCTGTAAGTACTGAACAGTTCCATACATGTCATCGATAATAAATTAAAATACATGTAAATTAAAACTAACAATATGCTGCATTGCACTATCCCGAGATACTATCTAGCGTGAATATGTTCACGAATGCGTATTCAAACATGAGGTTCTATCGAACAATACATTTGGAATACATGTTCAACTTCAGTGAGGCTATTCAATGTGTTGCAGAGAACTGCCATATATTACGTTAACACTGTCCATGTGATGCTTCATTATTGCCTACTATTTGCGTACATGTTGATGACATATATGAGACAAATTTCCATGGGACAAATTCGTCTTGACCGTCTATGTGAACAGGATGATGTGTCAACCGCTGTGATATTAATTAAGTAGCTTCGTAGAATGTGTCCAGTTTAGCTGCATTTATCCCGTAACGTTGACATCAAACAGCCCGTTCGTGGAACTAATGGCTCCAAGCTCGTGTTCCATGGCAGCTTCCGGCTGGAAGTCCGCCAGATCCTCCGGAAGTACGTACTGCGCACAATCCTGCGTACTGTCCACCACCATCTCGTTGTATCCGGATGCTGGATACGGGTACGGGTCACATGAAGGAACCTCACAGCGCATGTAATTTGATGGCGTCATATTTCCATTGGCTAAGGATTCCCTGTTATTTCCAAACTGATTGTTATGCATCGGATGCACGGGGTTGAACGGGATGCGCTGATTGGACACGGAGACGTTGAGGTGGGCCGGATGTTGGAAGGGGGACAATTGGGAGCAATGCATGCCGGAATCAGTGATAGAGGGAAAGGAAGCAGAAAAAGAGTCGTTGCCCATGGAGGGATTGAAGTCATTAATTGGTGTGTCGTACATGAACTGATACGGCTTGGGGAAGGGTGTTTCCGGTAGCAATGTTCTTGGGTTTAACTGCAAACATCCCGCAACCATGTTCATCGTATTTTGCGACATTCCCTTAGACAGGGACTTGGCAAACGTCACACTATCCGGTCTTATACCGTCTTTCAAAATATCTGCCAACACGAATATATAATTTCTCGCCAAACGCAATGTTTCAATTTTTGACAGTTTCTGTGTCTTTGAATAACAAGGAACGTGAGTCCGCAACTCGTCCAGCGCTTCATTCAGTCCATGCATTCGGTTTCTCTCGCGCGTGTTTGCTTTCACTCTCCGCACACGCAGTTTGACTTGCCGAGCTTTGGTCATGCGCTTCTTTTTTGGTCCACGTTTCTTTGGAACTCGGGGCTCCTGGGAATTTCCACGTTTCTTGCTGCCTTTTTTCTTAGAAGTTTTACTTTTAGGTTTCTCAATTCTATCATCTGTGGTAGAGTCTGGCTGATCTTCCAATTCACTCTCGTACTCGAAATCATCGTCGTCATCAAAGTCGTGGTCGCTCAGCGGATCATCCTCCAGGCTGGTGGTCTTGATTGGCATCTTGTCTGAAACAGAAATAAGTGATGTAATAATAATATTAATAATAATGGGAAGAATAGGAAGAGGAGGATTAGAAGAAGAAGCATTCTTTTATAGAGCGCCGATATCTTCCAACACATGCTACTCAATAGCAGAACGAATAATAATAATAATGATGGTAATAATAAGAATAAGAATAATAGCAATAGTAATAGTAATATAGTACTACTACTAGTACTACTACTACTACTACTAATAATAATAATAATAATAATAATAATAATAATAATAATAATGACATAATTGTTTGTTTTCTTATTTTAATCTGAAGGCCCAACTATAAATGCCATGATGGATACGTTTTATATATATAATATCAATGTTGTATTATACGTGTACTGAAAATATAAACGAGCGGTAGGATTCACTTCCTATTACGATTGTACCACTCTGGCAATTAAATATTGTTTTAAGAGTTGGAAGGAATAAGACCACAGTAGACAGGGCCGTAAGCTATTTAACAAAGTTGACTGAAATTTACAAAGTGTGATATTGCGATTTATGCAAGAAATAAAGTACTAATAGTTGGGTAAAGCGACTAGGGTATGGGCAGCATTGCTTAATATTACTTTAAATATAGACATGTGTATGTTTAACGGCATTCTGAATCTACCAGTTACCTTCATCTTATGGCGACAGATGCCTGCATCCTCATGATATTGACACTTTCAGTTACCCGCATCACATGCAATTACGATGGTCGATATTTCATTCCCAAATGTTTTGTTTTTCCAAAAACTGTACGATTAAAAAATGCATTGTTTATATCTTGAAGTTTCAGTAATGGGCATATAACAAATGCCCGTTAAACATGAAAACTCACGTCGACAAATTTGACAATTTGGTCCCTACGCTACCTTGGATGCGAGTAACTAGTCACCCGCATGCGGTTCTCCCCAGTGGTTCTTGTGTTAAGTGATATAATATAACTTGAGTTTATGGTATATTTTTTTTATTGTAAATATATTTCGTGTAATAACAGCAATTGTTTTCAACTGGTTCCGTGATCAACTACATCAAAGGGCAGCCCTCAAACCTCAGATAACGTCAACAATGTTAGCAGTATCGTGAGCATTTGGCGGCCAAACTGTGACAGATGTACCTCCTTGTAGCGATTGTTGTCGCCGAGCCTCGCTGCTCCCGTACAATAGCGCACGTGGTGAGCGCGCGGCACATGCAGGGGTGGGTCGGCCCTCGACTGGCCCGACCCGGGTGGGACTATTGTTGTTGGCGACAATTCTGGAACATGGCGTAACAATCCATTTCTTAATCAATTATCTCTCTTGGTGAGATTTAATCACCAACATTTAAATTTTTAGTCATTTGCTTTATTTGGGGTTTATACAAAAGTTGATTAACTGTCACACAAATGACGATTACCTCCCTTCAGATAAGGGACTTTACAACAAAATGTGCATTAATGCTTCACCTAAATCGGGTGGTGTGCGTGTCTCAAACAACTGAAAATAATTTGTGTTTAATTGAATAATAGAAAATGGTTACCTAATTAGTTCTTAACATTCGCACTGTCCATAATTAGTAGCTTTCCCATTGTATAGATTGCTTTTCTGTCAATAATGTTGGATTATATTGATAATATCCATGGAAATAACTGTTTGGAATGTATGTATGTATTGATATCACTGAACGTCGATGCGAATATATATAATATTCAAATTACAATAAACAACTAAAAAAATTATTTTCTTTTGCCATATGCCTGGCATCATTTGTTATGTCTGATATTTGTTATATCGATATCTCGATATTTGTCGTATCACGAATCCTGGAATTCTTGTATGGGCAGTCATACTAGACTAAAGAGAGCACCTGATCCACGCGCGTGTTTAACATGCTATTGAGACGATTTGGTTGCTCTTCCAATTATAACCAATAAGGGGACTTCAAGTCTCTTGCGCTGCTCACAAACTCATATAAATGCCAGTGACTCGGAGGTGGGGAGTTTGTTCAGCTCTTAACCACCACGATACTGTGTTAACACTCATAAAGCACAGGTGATAAATTGGAATAGAGTCGAACCCTCTTCCACTCGCTGATTACGCAGATAAATGCAAACAGAAGAAAATTAGATCGATAATAATACAATATAATGTGATTGTTTTTGACCACCATGTCTTCAAAATTATGTTTATCACACGGAGTTCGTGTAAAGCAAAGTATTATTGCATGCATTGTGTTGATATGTACATACACAATTCTCGTTATCGTCATATCTGAAGATGTTTTAAACAATATTTATTTTCATTATAGACATGTAAAAGGATTGATCAACAGGCAGGCCTATATGAAGATCTGTCCTAGAAATAGATACATGATACATGATACACATCACATTGTACATCATATATTCATCACAAACATGGACAAGACGCAAATCATTAAATAACTATACATTAAAATTGTATATAATCCGGAGTTTTTAAAGTAGTTTAGATAGGGTAAAATATTCATGTACAGCTTCAAGTATTTTAAGATTGACAGTATCTAATATGTCTGGATTTCCAAATAACACAATACCTGTAGATCACTATGAACCTAGTGTTATTTATTCCACAGTGTAATTTTGTGACAGTTCAAACATTTTAATATAATGGTTGGGTTTTTTTCCATATGAATACATGTAGTACATAAAATTGGGATTTTAAAAACAAAGTCATTTTAGTAAAGGTTGTCACTACCATGTCTACCCCATACGAGACACTGGCACCAAATATGGCGGTGCATAGTGTGCTGTCTAAATAATATTTGATTTGTTGACTGAGTCAATAAAGATCATATACGACATCCGCTATCAATTCATTGCCAGCATGCAACGGTAAATGGTCACTTCCTCGCGTTAACGAAGCAAATACATGGATGTTAGCCAGTTCCTAGGAATTACATACTTCGGAAGATACGCAATGAGCGCACATGTATACAACTTATGCTCATATTTATAAAACATTCAGCAAATTATAAGTCTTCAAGAGTAAAGATGTAAATAATAGATTGTTTCTAAATATGTGGACTGAATACATTAACTTGGCTTGATAATTAAAATTATATCGGTTTGGTGCAGCTAGATCTTTTAATCAACATTTCAATTTACTAGTACACAATTATTTGAACATAGATAAATACCGAGTCAATAAATTTGTTTCTCTGTGTAGTTCTTTGGTTGCGATTTTCTTATATTTTATAGATATGGGTATGCTTTCACGAAGCTCTCTTATCTAATAAGAGTCTGGTAGCGCTCTCTTAGCAGTGTATTAGCTATCGGCAAAGAGCGCCCTACCAGTCTCTTAGTGGATAAGAGAGCTTCGTGAAAGGATACCATGTTCTTTAAAACAGAAAGAGTTGATAACAAATGGACTATGCTAAATAAAAAAAAAAAGCTGATAGAAAAGCGTATCATTGTAGTCAAACCAAATACATTATTTTCTGTAAATTATTTGTTTGAATGATTTTTTTTAGCTTTTCTGAATGCTGTTCTCACATGTTTTAAATCGAAATAGTTGATAATAACAGTAAAATTGTTCATATCCTTGGAAGCGAACACCGAACAACATAATATTCTTTGTCCATATATTATTAAAATTGATTAAATACACGAATAATATTTGCGAATACAATAAGTTGATGCGGTACGCGTTCTCATAGAACGGAATATAATAATAAAGCATAACAATAATGATGTCATTGCACGTGACTTACGATGGAGCAATCAGGGAACGCCATCTGCTGAAAAATCTCGGCTCCCGGATTGCCCTCAGAAGTTGATTTAGCTGATTAATATATTAATAGCTAATCTGCGTCTCATGAACGCGTTATATAACTTATTTTCTTCGGAAACAATGAACTTAGGAAATCAAGACATACTAAACAGTGCCTTCATGTTGTTTCAACTTTAGCTTTCATTATATGGACTAAGTGTTGTATAAATATAACTTTAATATAGAACAGAATATAATAGAATAATGATTAATAACGTAACCATATGCTTATGTAACCAGCTTGTGATATATCCCAGCAAGATCATTGAGATCAGAATCTAAACATCAGCTATGTGCACCCAAAGTCAATACTGTCCACTATGGTCATCGTTCCTTTGCCTTCTCTGCCTCCGCCCAGTGGAACTGTCTTCCTCCCTGTTCGAACCAGTCCTACACTGAACGCTTTCAAGTCCAATCTCAAGACACATTTATTTAAAACAGCATATCCTAACTAGACTATTCCTTCAGCTTTTAGCGCTTCAAGTATGCATTGGCATGGAGTCATGCGCTTTTATGGACTACACATGTATTATTATTGTTGTTGTTGTTGTTGTTATTATTGTTGTTGTTGTTGTTATTATTATTATTATTAATCTACCATAAAAAAAACCCACCACACCACCAACATGGCAACAACACTACTATAACATAGGTCTACATTAAAAAACACGACATACCATTTGGATTGAGCAAGTAGATTAGGCCCTACACTGATGACATTTGTAACATCGTATCTAAGCATTAAAGAGCCATCTTAAGCATAATTTGAATAACTTGTATTAGCTGAGAAGATTGTAACTAATATTCAATTGAGAATAGTCTACCTGGCAAAGTTGCTATCGAAAATACAGGTCTGTTCTGTTCTGAACAAACGCTGTGAAAAGTTGTTTTCTTAGCTCTCTGACTCATTAGAAAACTGTCTTAAATCCACAAAGATAAAATAGTGGGCTGCAAGTTAATTTAATTAGTAGTCTAATTATTTGGGCATTCATGATAAATTAGATTAGATATGCATGAATTATCTCCCCTGATTTTGAAGAGTAGTTTCAAAGTCACACCTTCGGCTGTGACAATGGAACCGGGGAAAACAACGGCACTCTTTCAGATAACCCGGGCTCATGAAACTTAATCAAGCTCGAATAGTCGGCCCCGCCTCACAGTCACGTGACAAGGGGGGAATCCCCTTGGGATTGCGCGACAGGGTCTGATTCATTAATGGAAATGTTTGTAACTTTGCTGAAAGCAGTTGTGTCCCTTGGAAGATGACCATGTTTCAAAATATATATAAAATGCACCAGTATTGTTTTTACATTTCTTTTTGCAATTATTTTAAAATTAAATATGCTAAAATGCAAATATATTGCGGTTTATCAGGTCCATAGTGTACTTATATACACAACAAAATTTCGGAAGTCGGCTTGAAAAATCTGGTGCCATTCCTCTTCCAATGCTACTGCGAGTTTCGAAGTGTGCCTGGAGCCTGCAGACGTTTGGAAATTATTTGGTGTTAAAGTAATCTAACAGTAACTGTAAATGTCTAAAATGTCTACGGGACCTTAATTAATTGTGCTGAGTGTATAGTAGCAGATAGGGATGCATAACAGGTACATCTCAACAATGATTGACTTATTCAAACGGATGCATGCACTTAAAAACCTAAGAAACGTGATTATATTTGTAATCTAATCTAAGTTCATGAACACGTTTAAAGTAATACTCAACTCAATATATATATAAAACGGACATATGCGGTAATACAGTAGTTATTAAAATAACTTTAAATGGAAAGAAACGCGGACAAATGTGGAACCTTGTAGCAGACCATAATTGGAGGATTCATGATCATATTACTTAAATAGCTCGTTCTGGAAATATAATGGTACATAATTTATCTGTTTAGAATGCAAAGAAAAAACAACTGTCACAAAGTCTTAACAACAATACTAACTTTTCGAGAGCATGTATTATATATGCTATTAGTCTATGATAAGGTATAATTTATTTAGTACTGCCACCGAGTGATTTCCATGTCCCGTGTCTTAGTCAGGCTGACTTTGGTGACATTTCCTTGTTCCTGTGACTCAGGACTGATCAGCGTAGTGGACTTGGCAAATATGAATGATTAAAGACACTTTTTACTCTGTTTATTTTCAAGTGCGTAAATTATTTTACAAGCATGGGCTCCATCTGTCGCGGTATTACTGTCTGAGAGTTGTGACACCGTTGTTCACTTGTATTAATTAATAATTTGTATTAATTGTCAACCAGAACCATGGGATTTTTGTCGAGTAGCGATTCCCTTGCAGCAATTGCCCGTTTAGCTTGTATTGTTTATATTGAAATCGTCAGATGGTGCGATCATGCGATGTCCAGCCCATTATTTTCGTATATGAATGACAAAATGAAATTAAAAAGTAAGCCCATTTTATATATGGTTTAATTCTTTTCTGAAAATAGGTTTAAGAACATGTGCTTGCTCATTTACTGCAAGATAACGCACTTGTTATGTTGGCATAACAGACGTACGGAAATTACCTTGATATATTAGTACGTAATGTAAGAAGTCTGAATACGCATGATGGCGATGCATTTCACAGATTATTGCTCATTGCGATTTTTTTTTAAGCCTAATTGTATTCATTCATATACAAGTACATACTATAGAGAATGAGAAAGGGTAATAAGTTACCAACTTATGTAAATACCTCTCATCAATAAGATATCTGCTATTATATAAGTTGCATACTCAAGGTTTTAGTAGAGTGCAAAGTAGGCTACTACCGGTATATATTATGAGGACACTCCAAGGGATATTATAATAATTAGTATACACATTTATATAGGGCAAATATAGTAATAGTTACGCAATATATGCGAAGCTGATTATCGTCTCTACCACTTGTACGATGGTGTATCTCTATTCGAGGAAAACATACATAGTTGTTGATGTTGATGAAATATTTATTCAGACAGGCTTCAGATGGAATAGCAATAAATAGTTAGAGGATTCCTGATTCCTTGGGGACTTCTTTTAATTTACGTTCTCTCTGTGCCCTAGAATGTGTCCTAAAATGAGTTCAGAGGGTGATCAAAATTTCAACGTGCTTATGGTTTCGAACACGTCACCACCCTCAAACTCCCTCTCAGTGGATTCCCCAAGCTATTTATACCTTTCTAAAATATAACTTTTTACCAATCATACTTTTTTTTTTATTGATCTACTCTATTCTACTCGACGTGTAAGTTA
>JAULBP010107835.1:0-10270 GCA_032355345.1 Lepetodrilus pustulosus | reverse complement strand
TCGTCTTTTTTTAAGAGGAAAACGTTGTATGGCGAGAAGATTTATGGCAATAACCAGCTGGATGGTCCATTGATTGCTCCGGATCTATTCCGACTGGATTAGTGGAAGTGTTTTGTAGACTGTTGCTGGCAAGGGAAGAAACCCAGATATCTAAACCTGGCATCGAGCTCTTGTTTCTCTCGAATTAAACCTGCACCTGAACGGTATTTATATGAGGACGACACAATAGCTTTGCACATTTGCACTTTTATAACTTGGCGAGATTCTTCGTGAAATCGTTCCAAGATGTCTACTGGGTAATTCCCTTTTTTTTTTATGGAATAATGTCTTTCGACTGGCTGTAGATCTCTGGCTCACCCGATCAGCCAACGGCGCTGGCTTATGATTGAAATTTCACGTGCGCGTTTTCAGTTTATGGACAGTACATGGTCGTTGTTATGCGAATGATCGCTTTTCCGTCTGCACAGAGGAGAATAAATTGTCTTGTAATAGTCTTCAAGATGCATCGTGTGAGAACTTGGCAGGCCAAGATTGGAATTCCGCATGTTTATAGAAAGAAAAATATTTCACCAGATAGAGGCTGAAAAGATAAATTTACACGGAATAGTTTTAAAAGGATGAAATATGAGAACGAATGCAAGCTACGTATGTTCGAAATATAACGTGTATGCTTTGGGTGAATTGTTTTTCTGTAAAGGTATTTATTTCCTCAAAATATGGTTTACCGTAATGTACAATTAATTATTTTATTTTTAACTCGCTTTAATTAAAAACTTTAATTATTAAGTCCTGAATAATATATGTTCACCTCACAATGCCTCTTCACCTTTAGAGTTCTGATTTAAGCAGACTTATAGGGACAAATCACCTGCAAAAGATAATGGCAAATTTACCACAAAGGAAGTGCGTAGTGATATCTGTGCAAGGTTACGTGACCCAATGACATCATCAGGTCATGCATTTTATTGCCACCAGGTTAGCCCAACTACAGGTAACTTCCTAATAGATAGTAATGCATGAGTCATATTGCGACGGGAAAGACGGCGACAGGGAAAGACGAGATTAAAACCCTGCATTATTTAGCTGCAAGACAAAGCCGTCATTGTCAGTAATTCGAGAATGAGAGAGAAGATGTATGTATACGTTAAATTGAATAGGAGGATATGTGAGAATATGTGAAGTTGGGGAGGATACGGGTCGATGTGTGAGGAGTTTTAAAGGTTGTTTACTCAGCCGAGTTGACATTGCGACGGCAGGGTCAAACTCATTTTTCAATCTCCGTCTTTCGTGACATTTGTGAACTCACATTGGTGTCTGTACACCTTTAACATGTGCCGAGAGCCCGAAGTTGGCTAGTCACTGACTTGCAATTTTTTAAACTTTTCAAAATAATTTCCCTTTCTACTATTAAAAAAAAGTCATCGCAAATGGGTGAAATATTCCCGTAGTCACATTAAACTCCATAATCAAGAGGATATTAAATTATTTTTTTTAAATGTATAAGATTTCATATGGAATGACCAGTAGAACTTACCAGTAATTCGTTATTTTTCCAAATATTTAATATTTTAAAGAAAACTGTTTAGTTATTATAGTTTTGAAGTCAACTTTGTAGTGTAGTTTTGAAGTCAACGTTGTAGTGTATGGGAGGATTTAATGTTGTGACATAAAACAATTATGGTACTCGCGTTTAGGTCTACTAGTAGTACAT
Organism: Lepetodrilus pustulosus; assembly: GCA_032355345.1. NCBI lineage: Eukaryota > Metazoa > Mollusca > Gastropoda > Lepetellida > Lepetodrilidae > Lepetodrilus > Lepetodrilus pustulosus. The sequence continues at coordinate 8,559 of JAULBP010107835.1, read as the reverse complement.
TGTACTATTAATCTGGGTTTTCATTTATTAATGACTGCATAGTATATGGGCTTCTTCATGTTATGCTATAAGAAAAACAACTAATAACATGTAACAAAATATAGTAATTATTCTGCTGGCAAAATTATTGTGCAGAAACTACGAAACACATTTCGTCTTCAAAAAAAAAGAGGTAAATGTTCTTTAACCCTTTCCCTGCTGCAGGCAACCAGAGATGCCCTAAAGAGCAGTGTCTGTGCCTAATCCAGCAGCCAGAGGGTTAACAGAACATCTTATACTGTGTGCATGTGGCAGCGTTTCTTATACCTGGATTGTGATCATCATTAATAAAGTTTATATATGTGTAGAGATGACACATTAACATGTGATATTGTCTCCACGAGTATCGTGTTTGACGTATTGTGAGTGATTTTGTTCTTCATGTCTCGGCAGATATCTTTGACATGGAGATCATACGTGTAATATTCCTCGAATCTTGCATTGTCGGCAAGGTCTCGTTTCAGATAGGTTAACCTTCCGTCTCCATAGGCCAATACAAATTAAATTACTATGTGCCACTGTTTTCTTACAATCTCAACGACGGGGAATTCAACATGGAACTAGTACTATTTGTATGAATTTCAAGCAAATCTTGTTCTTCTTAATATTTATTTGCATAGATTCCTCGGTGAGTTATCTATTCTATATGCCACAGTTTGGAAAACTCCTCGGAAATTAAAGCATTATTTAAAATTGTTTTTAATACAGGGTCCCCTCGATATGACGCTGAAGTTGGGGTCCATGACATACCCACTGCCTCATAGTACCTGACTTATACAATAGTACAGGTAAATAACAAAAATAAAAATTGGATCCACATCTGACCCTGACTTGTATCCGAATCCGCTGTGTATCGAACCATGTTATATCGAGGGGGCACTGTATTATTAGTTAAGTCTTGGCTTTGAGCTTTGGTTCTGATAATATTTTTAAAATGGTATTCAACAGTTTTGTTGCTAGTAAAATATTAATTTTATATTGTATGACAATGCACTATATCTGTGAGTTTGCAATTATCAAAGTGGGCATTTCATGGGTTAATTTTAAATTTGTTTTATTATCTTAATCATAAAATATTAATATGATCCTAAAGTGGGTCCAGATTAATTGCTATCTTTTTAAAAATCTGTATTAATTAAACTGAGTGTGTAATAATCCCTATATATCGCTGGATATTTAAATAGAAATAAATGCTATGTTATCTTTCCCAAGGGATTTGCGTGGATGTCGTGTCATGTGACCTGCGATACGGGTGCTTTTACAATGATTAAGGATGACGATATCCATGGTTCCATTTCCATCAGATACGCATGTCCAATGAGAGCAGTGGTTCAAAATGTTCAAAACTTTCTGATGCTGTAATCTTCATAACGCAGCTGAAAAATTTATTTAATAGAGTACCTGCAATATGTACTTCATCTTCAACACCAAAATTATACATTTGAAAAAGATTAATTCATCTGACAGGAATCTAGTTTGTTCACGATGCGCAATGGATCTCGGTAAATTAAAAATAAAATATATAATGTATTTACTGAAATTATATTTTAACAATGTTGCTCAGCAAATATAGCAGAACATTATTTTTAAAAACATTTTGAATGCGGTTGCGGGGAGATGAATACGTATATCAAATTCATCGTGCCCTGCTTATCATTTACGAGGAGCATAAAATCCAATTCCATGTAACCTGTAAGTCAAGTGTATTTACATTAGCGAAAAACAGTTCCACTTAAAAATGTTAATAGAATATATACAGACTTTAATTAGAGATTTTTGATGTACTACATTCAACTATGGAAATCAGTTATGGAAGGATGTTTGGGGTAAATGTGGAAATAATACAATAAATGGATTATGTAAGCTTTAATTTTGTCAAGGATATCGTTGACGTCATTGAGTATTGGTGAAATTATTTTTATTTTCATGAGTTTACGAGTGAAAGATTATGTCCGGGACTGTGTCATGAAGCTATTTATTATTTTCATGTAATCCTGCAATACTCGGAAAGAGAGAGAGAGTGCAATAGAGTGAGACAGAGCGTGCAATAGAGTGAGAGAGAGTGAGAGGGAGCGAGGGAGGGGAGAGATAGAAAGAGAGAGCGAGAAAGAATGATTGAGTTATTCTTGCAGTGGGAATCTTTCACTTATACACGCTGATTAATATCTACAAATGTAGATTACTTAAGTTATATTCTAACACTACCATTCTTCATTGACATTACCATGTGTGCAACTGTATCTTGCACAATGCCATGATTTCGTAATATCCATTGTTGAAGATGTTTTTACAAATAGTTTGTCATGCAATAGGATATCCGTAAAATTATATTCAGCCGCATTATATACAGTGAACATCTTTTATCATGCTGATTTCTATAAAAAATATATCCCATTGTTATCGGGTGAGCATTATGAATATCCTGAATGGATGATTTTTCTCTTCCTGTCAATTTGCAGGAAGACTGGGAATGTAAATTGCTTTGCATATCTCGCACAGAAATTATTTTGGAAAATAATTCATATCTATGCAACACCATTTTGATGTATGTAGACATGTAGTACATTATTTTTTGATAACATACATCAAACTCAAACATAATACAAAATTATAAGAATAATTATCAAAATTAATGCAAGTACAGTGTCCCCTCTATATAATGCTGAAGTTGGGGTCCATGACATAACCCCCACGTTATAGCACCCACCTTATACAATATTACAGGGAAATAACGAAAATAAAAATTGGATCCATGTCTGCCCTGCGTTATATCCGAATCCACGGTGCATCGGACCGGGTTATATCGAGGGGACACTGTATAATGCAGGTTATGTGAATATTTAATTCATGCACATCAATTTCATGATCTTTTTTGCTTTCTGAAAGATTCCCGCAGCGATGTTAAACTCCATAATCACTCACTCATGCTTTCTGTAATACTGTATATAATTTGTATTTTTGTCATGTTTATTGACTACCATATAGCAACTATTTTTATAATTAATCTTTATATAAAGCAAAATTATTATTTCCTTAAAAAGATGGTACATGTATTAAAGTGAATATTTAGAGAATCTTTCGAGTTAAACATTATGATACTATTAATTATATACTTGAATAAATCAAATTAGTATTTTATATATTATTTAGGCAGTAAATATAATAACAATTCTGAATGTTGGTTAAAAAACTATATCCATGACCTCTTTTGCATTGTTCATGAGCTCGTCATCAGTTTTGATTCCCATTGTTTATTTTAAAAACATGTTGTCGCACCTGCACAATGTTCATTTTGTTGTTATGTACCTCTCGTGAAGTAATGCACAATGGTTATAGATTATTTTCACGTGCTAGACGTAACTTACATTTGGACCTTTTTCCCCCCCTCATATTTACCTGAACAATATGAATAAACAATGGTGGTAGTCTGCCTCCTTGGCTGAGGCCATAGTCGTAATGTAATAAAAACTACTCATGTTTCGTATAACAAGAAATGACATATTACAAAGCATTGTTTTTCTTATAGACAATGAAACAATGGACCCTTCAGAGGACAATTGGTGTATTTCACTGGGGGAAAAAATTATGTAGGGATAGTAATCAAAGTTAATACGCTTTTCAATGCAGAATTGTTAATTTAGTAGCCATTTTTTTTTGGATATTCAGAAGTGTTTAGATGTATCTAAATTTAAAGTTACAAATTTCTCGCTTCTATGTCTATGTATTTATGCATTTCCTCGAGAATGGGAACTGACTCTGACATTACGAAACTTTTGAGTACGATTTCATTCTCAACTCAAAAGCTTTGTTTGCAAATCCACATGTAAAATTTGAGTGTGCGCATGAAATCTTACTCCAAACATATCATACTGTAGTCTCGGGGCCAGTTCTATTTCTCCAAGAATTGCATGACTACGATAGATAAAACCAGCGCAAATTGATAACAATAAATGCACACTAGCCTAATAGCGGCATCCATTCACAGATTTCAATGAGCTCATAGCACTATATTTGAGTAATAAATACAAACTACGTTCATTTGTGATACCGTATTTCCCCGTGTATAATATGCTACCATGTATAATACGCACCCTCTTCTCAAGGAAAAAAATCTGGGAATATACCTACTCTCAATGTATAATTGTGTCCTCATGAATAGTACGCACCCCCGCGACAGATATATTTTGGTGATATCAAATGTGCGTATTATACATGGGTAAAGACGGTAATTATCAATTTTATCTCGCCAAAATCCCTTTCATTGATCCAAATTGGGAGGAGTTCGATCTTGCAGTTATGTGTTCTCAAGTCAAGATAATTAGAATTATGTTCCCGTTATTCATATAAAATATGAAATATTTGATAACTATCTGAGTGTTGGGGGAATAAGCACATCAGTAAATAAAAAAAATTGGGTGGACAAATCAAGCGTAACAAGTCTCAGATAGGAATTTGTTTGTCCGTAATATAGGTCAACCATCTGCGATAATAGTATGCTTTTAAAAATTTATAAATTCTTTGATTTTTTTTTCTTATCCATGCTGGCAATGTGACAAATGTTTGGCAATATAAATTTCCTTGTTATGAAATCCCATCAGCACTTGAAGTTATTAATGATTAATCGGATTGCCTCTGTCTCCACCCTACATGGGGGAAATTATTAATCACATAATGATAATTAATTTTAAGCCATGCGATGAAAGATGCAAACTTAATTTGAGGTCTCGGTTAGTTCCTGCGAGACAGTGTGTGGGGCTTTCTGAAAGCTCCACACACCATTGCAAGACATTTTGCGATAGTGTGTGGAGCTTTCAGCAAGCTCGTGTAAATAGACCCTGGCTATCAGGACACATCTAAGTAATTACCCGCCATGCACCTTAATTTGTCATGTGATCAAATGGAGGTGTCTGCCACAACCAGGCCCCGTCTGATTTTGTATGCCTTGGGCAAATTCCCGAATAATTTATTTATGCATCGAAATAATTATTATGACTTATTTAAGCTAACCTAATTAGTACAGTTTGGCCTCATGTGATATTAAGATTACATTGGAATTATTTCCAGTTATATATTTATAAATATGTTTAGTATTATTTTACATATTTAAGCTGGATTTATTATTTCTGTTTTGGATTTTGCCAGATGTACCAGTTTAAATTAATGGGTTATTTCTATTGCTTTATGTCATTTATTATGAATTGAAACTTATTTTAGAATATGTTAAATGTTCAAATGGGTTATTTCAAATACCAGTGGTTTTAAATAACTACATGTACTTAAAATTGATCACAAAAGTTTAATATTAAACACCTAAGGACCACATTTTAAACAACTCTGATAAAAATGGTTAGTAGCCATAATGGCATGTTCACTGTGTCTCACATTTATTTTTTTGCTATTTCTACATTTAACACATAATAAAAATATTGCGAAAAAGAAATAAGAAAGGATTTCGCCAAAATTATCAACTGTCACTTTTGGTAAACACATGTGCCTATATCCCTGCCCACACTTTGTCTGAGTAATATAACATGTGATGTGGTATGGTAATCTCAAATTTATAACAACATATTTATGTGAAATCATGACAGCTTGTCAGATTTCATTTTAATAATATAATCAAGATTTTCTGTGAAAAACTGATAAGTCAAGATTAAAAACTAAAGATTAACAAATTAAATGGAATTTATTTCCATATTCCTCTTGTCCCTTCAATACACTGTTGGTAACATTAAAGCTTTACAAGTAAACACCTCAATTATTGATGTACATTTGACCCACGACATGTAATATCTCCTCTTATCTCTGACAATTTGTTTTGACACGATACAATGTTGAAATCATCAGTTTTGCCATTTGTTTTACACAATTTCTCGAAAATGCAGCATTTGACACTTTGCGAGCTGTCGTAGATGGCGTCTGGCTGTCGGAAGCTCTCATTGGTCGATCTGAGCATAGCACTGGCACGTGTTGCTATGTTCAGGTAGATAATGAGCGATATATTGGTGAGATGTAATTGAATACATCGATGGTGTTGTTGGCGCTTCTTCCTGTGATATTCCTAGAGGGTTTGGCAGCAGTTGGCACCGGTCGTGGATTGATATCGACTGGATTCTGAGTGTTCGACAGCTAAAATACAAGACTTATTCTAGGAACAAAAATGTTAGACGCAGAAACAGTTTGAATGTTAGACACTGGGATTCTAGGAATTACTATGCTTGCTGCTTAATATTGATTGGATCATTCGAGAACAGAATATATTAGATTTAGAAGTAGGTAAATGTTTGACACTGAATTGTAGGAACATCTAAAATGTCAGACACTGGATTATAGAAATATCGCTAAAATAATGTTTTAGACAATATATTCTAAAAAACAGCTAATATGTTAGACATTGGATTCAAGAAACAGCTAAAATATTAGACACAGGATTCTGGAAACAGCTAAAGTAATATTTTAGACAATAGATTATTAAAACAGCTAAGATGTTAGACATTGGATTCAAGAAACAGCTATTAAAGATGTTATACATTGAATTGTAGGAACAGCTAAAATGTTAGACATTAGATTCTAGGAACAGCTAAGGGATGGTAGGCCAGGGTAATTTTGAATGAAATAATTGACATAACACTAGACTTTATGTAACATGAATTTATGAGTAAACGAGGTTTGGATGTACAAAATCATTAATTTAATGGTTGAACAAATCTATTGGGATAACTAAACAAGTTTTCCACTGTACACGACTCTATGAATGTGACGCCATTTTCTTAACTTTGTGAAGATCCAATTGAAACCTAGTCATGATTCTACACACGTCTGGTTATATCAGTCTGGTTTGTAAATAATGGAGTCTGAGCAACAAATTACAGATAAGAATGTTTTTGTTAACTTTTGTATTTAAAGTAAACATTGTTAAAGCAAAATTTGAATACTTTTCCTTAAAACCTTTAATAAAACTAATATAATAAATGCCATTCAGAACCAATTGTATACTGGTAGGTAATATTACTGGGTAGTACATATTCAAATTTTTACAAATCATGTCAGATAGGTGCAAGTCAGTCATTATATACTGTTGGTTTGGGATAAAGTCATTGTAGAAGATACTGTATATTTTGACAGGAAAATGTACCATAGCATGACAAAATAAAATGTATAATTTATCATCTTCAAACTACATGATATTTACGTATTTTATGTCGACACATGACAGGATTTTCAAAAGGCTATTCCCAGAAAAAAATCCCACTTCCAAGAATGTGTTAAAGCGATATATAACAAGGGGCGATGCGACCTCCGTTCAAGTGTGGCATGATTAGATACTTTATTGCCTATCTGACAATTAGACACCAGTCTTGGGGGTCAATGATTCTGTACTGCTAGTTTTAATGGCGGATGCTGCTCTCGAGCCGTGAATCTGGTCTATAGCTTCCCAGTACGACACGTCAGAATTCTTTGCATTTACAATATCCTCTCCTTGGCGTTTCGATGGCATCACCAGAGCAAGCAGTCTTTTCGGCGTTTTCTGTAGACTGTGTGGCCTCGTTTCTCCGCTGCGGTATATTCTCATGGGGGTGGGAAAAACACTGCAAGTCATTCTTTTTGCCGATTGGCTTGCTGGGAAACGTTAGAAATTGATTTTGGTCTCCAAAATGTCGCTTCCATTTACCAGAATATCGTGCAGCATGCAAATGAAGAAGATGTAAAGATATTCAATGAAATGACGGAACAAAGTTGTGCACACTCCCCCACCCCCCCCAACCCATGGGGCTTTTTTTTTTTAAATATAAAAAAATATATTTATGTTTTGAGATAGAATTGCAAGCTTTTACATGTTTTCACTTGAATCTCGATCTTCAGAATTGTAACATGATAAAGTGACTGGTAATATGGGAATACTCGTTAGATATCTTTTCGCAGTAACAGCACTATCCTCCTATCTGGTGTTACTCTGTGAATGACTAATCGTCGTCTATTAATACTCTTTACCTAGCATACGTCCCTCTCCTGCAAGGTAAACGTGGACTTTTGCGTACTGCCATGAATTAATGACACGTTTCAGTCCCAGCGAGAGTGTTCCTCTCCCATCCCCTCAATGTCTCATCCTCATTCAGCTTGAACTTTGACATTTGGTACCTGTATTGACTATTCATTAGCAGGGCTTGCGCAGTGCGTCTTTTGCATAAACCTGGTCTGTGCCTCCATGGTCCCCCACCCAAAAACTCTGTTGGTTTAGCTGCGCTCCCTGTATTTCATGGACTGTCTGCGGTTTGTAGACTGTCTGTGGTTTGTAGACTGTCTGCAGTTTGTAGACTGTACATTTTTGTAGACTTGTCTACTGTCTGTGATTCATAGCCTGTCTCTGTCTACTCCCTGTGTTTCATGGACTGTCTGTGGTTCATAGCCTGTCTCTGTCTCTGTCTACTCCTTGTGTTTCATGGACTGTCTGCAGTTTGTAGACTGTACATTTTTGTAGACTTGTCTACTGTCTGTGATTCATAGCCTGTCTCTGTCTAC
>JAULBP010107824.1:0-10270 GCA_032355345.1 Lepetodrilus pustulosus | reverse complement strand
AACACAATAGAACGCGCGAGTATTTATTGAGTTGAACGTCGCTGCGGGAATCTTTCACCCATTAACGACAATTAATAAAACGCACAATATCATACAACACAATTGGACACACAATATCACATAACACAATAGGAAACACAATACAATAGAAATATAGCTTCAGACTTGAAACACAATGTATATCTCTGACTGTAGGTGTCCATATATTCCTATTTATACATAAATCCACCGATTGTGCCATTCGTTTTTAACCCTCTCCCTGCTGGATTAGGCACAGACTGCTCTTTATGGCATCTACGGTTGCCTGCAGCAGGGAGAGGCTTAAAGTGGATCTAATTATTCCGGAAGGCATTATGACTGCTCAGATACTTTGAAAAACACATGGTAAATGATACTGTTTGCTACAGATACAGACGTAAAATATCTCATCTCGCGTTCATAACACTAGTTTTGATGCTCATGGACATGCGCAATGAAACACAGCCAACTGCTCGATGTGGCAGAAAGCGGCTAGCCTATTTGGAAGATATTAGCGCAAAGTAAACTGGCCCAGTCGATATGCACCAGTATCTAACTGAGTGCGATGCACTTTTACCTACACTGATTTGCCAAAAGAAACGCCACAATTTTGTGACAATTTAAAGCAAGGAAATATGTTCCAACTACATAAAAAACAAGCACATGGCTGATCTTCCTGAAGATCGATATTTTGCTAAAATACAATATGGGGAAAAGTGAGAGGGGGCCAAGATTGCTATGATATTTTACATAGATATACGTTTGTATGGATTTTATGTGCACATACGGACGTTTCTTCTCTTCAATGAGCAGCCAAGAACATGAGCTGTTTGCAGTTCAATTTACAAAGTAATTAAATTGTTCTAGCGTAATGGTCCAGGTGAAATATAAGTATCGTAAATACACTACATATTTTATTAAATAGGATACAGCTTTAGTGTCATATATGTTTTAAACAATATTTATAACATGAATTTTAAGAAGCAATCTTTTCCTGTATTTGCCTTTTTCAGTCCTTTTTTTTCTTTGTACTTAAAAAAAAAAAATCGCCCTGGGCATATAATATGTTGAGTTACAGTGCCGATTGAAAAAAAACCCACCCGAGTATTCAAATTATATGAATCGGATGGCATTATGATTCTACCTGTAGATATTATCGTGTGCTACTACTAGAAAAAAACAATTTGTTTGCTGAATAAATGAGTCAGAACAGGTCATACCTTTTTATTGACCTCAATAAGGTCATCTGTCTGATTGCCAGGATACAGAATATATCTGTTGCCAACATTAAATGCCATTACAAGTGGTGATGTTGATTTGACTCGACAGGTGAGCGTAATCTTTCTGTCATTGACAGCAGCAGTGCTGTTCATGCATTTGACATCTGGTTTGTCTGGAAATGGAAGAATTGGTCCATCAAGCACACATAGATCACAAAGACACCTATTGTAACTTAAATTAGCCTTGTATGTTTTACAATCCATAAACCAATGCAAACAAGATTTATCCAGAATGTTATCATTGTTGTGCAGTTATAAATTTTCACTGTTCTCATAGGAAAAAAATAAATAAATGTACATTAGTCTTTGGCATGACAACAACCCATATTTACCAGATACAGTGTCCCCCTCGATATAACGCTGAAGTTGTGGTCCATAACATTCTCCCCCCTCCACACCCCCGATATCTGAATCTGCAGTCTATCGAACCATGTTATATATCGAGTGAGCAAGTGACTTGTTGCTCAATTTCACAGTATGAACCTTTCACTCAAATATGACGATTCCACAAGGAGAAGCACTAATATGCTATCTTACATCCATGTTAACATATTGAGATTATATGAATGGATCAGAATGATAATACCTGATGTTTACTGCCTCACCATTGAGTGAATTAAATGCGATAATGGTACAACTCATCAGTGCTACAAGCAGTGCTCCAGATAACTTTTTGCATGATTTAGTAATTACCCCATAATAACTAATTCAATTGGGCATTTTAATGTTGGGATGCACTTTTTTACTTAGATTATACAGGGCTCGACAGTAAGGATTGTCCGCCTGTCCGGGACAGGTACGATTCACAGGCAGACAGGTGAATTAGCCCAGAATAACAAGCCTTTTACCTACAGTTACCATGGTTACATGTCCGAAAGAGCACAGGGACAGGTGCCTCAAAATGTTAATGTCGAGCCCTGAGCAAAGTAAAACATTAAAAACTGCGTCCTTATGCCGCAAACAATTCAGAATTTCTTGTGGCTGTGACTACTGCGGTCTAAAATTAACACTGTCCATATATATGCAATATTTAGATATATTTATTTCTGAATAGTCTAGAGACATCGAGAGAACAATTTACTTGCTTGCGATAAAAGTTGCTTTAGCTTCAAACAATACATGTACTAATAAATTAGAAAGCCATGTCTGTATTTATTATTATGATAACTGTTTTGGTTGGAAGTATCATGTGACATTTATTATCTTTGTAGACACTACGTGTGCAGAAAATGAATTCAAGTGTATAACTAACGGGAAGTGTATACCACAACGTTGGACCTGTGATGGTGACGCTGACTGTGGCGATGGATCTGACGAGAATCACGACCTATGTTGTAAGTAAAGCAAGAATATAACCATCATCTTACTTGGTTGAATTGGGAGTTTATATTAGAACCTCTTTCAATTAACAAATAATTGATACTAACATGACTTTTGTACATTTGTATTTAGTAAATGAGATGGCATCTGTTATTTAAGGAATAATTTCAATTTCAGCGAACAGAAATTGTAATGCCGACCAGTTCAAGTGTAATTCTGGACTCTGTATTCCGAAGAGCTGGCAATGTGACGGAAGCTCGGACTGTAATGCTACTTCAGCAGAGGATGAACAAAACTGTAGTAAGTAAAACATTAACAGATGATAACAAAACTAGTACGTAAAACATGGCTGTCCTTTCACCAATTATATTTTACAATAAACTCGCCCAAGTTTTCACAACTGTACATTGTTTGAAACTGTAGAATCTGTTACAATCTAATTCAGTACTTGAAACATTTGCATTCTACGTTGCTGCAGGAATATTTCACTCGTAGGCAACAAGATAAAATACCTGTCAAAATAATCATGCGAGTGACAATATCACCAAAACACATCAATTCTATCTAAAAACGTTTAGCAATTTTGTGTTTTGGGGATATTGTCATTCGTGTGATTATTGCGACAGGTATTTTATCTTGTCGCCTATATGTGAAATATTCCCACAGCGACGTAAAGCACCAATTCATTGATTCATTCATTCCACATGATTACATGGTGCGTGTTTGCCTTCCCAGAAGCCGAGTGCACAAAGGATGAGTTCAAGTGCAATAACACCCAGTGTATTGCTCTGCAGTGGAAGTGTGACTTTGAAAAGGATTGCAAGGATGGCTCCGACGAGTTGCAATGTGGTGAGTTACAGTATATACTGAACTAGTGATGTCTCCTGCAATGTGGTGAGTTACAGTATATACTGAACTAGTGATGTCTCCTCACCTTTAGTGTATGCCATGGATAGAATAAAGGGCCATTTATGATTGATGGAAATCCAGTCGAACTTCAATGGACAGATTTATTTAATTTCTCTTGGAAAGAAAATCCAATGGCATATTTGTTATTCACACAAGCTGCATTTATTCATGTTTATTTATTCTGGTTCAGGCCCTGTGCCAACGTCGTGTGACCAGGGCGAGTTCCAGTGTCACGACGGCCCTTGTATCCGACACGACTGGGTCTGCGACGGCGACTTGGACTGCACCGACAACAGTGACGAGAAAAACTGCTCGTTAATCACCAATCGGACGTGTTCCATGAACCAGTTCCAGTGCAAGTCATCCGGGGAGTGTATTCACATGTCCTGGTTCTGTGACAACGACCCCGATTGTGAAGATGAATCGGATGAGAACTGTAAGTGTGTATGGAGGTGCCCATGGCATAACCATCACAACATTAACCTTTAACCTGTCTTCATCTATCAACGTTCTTGGGATTAGTACTAGCTTTGTTAGTCGAAATGTTTCAGTAGGACTGACAGTTGTTAGCAAAGTTTTGGGTGATTTGAAACACTGGTAGTATTTTATTTTATTCTTTTTAATTGCATAATAATTATATTTTAAGACTTACTATCCAAATCACAAACAAATATGAATTTGCACTCATCGTTAATATTGAATGTTTTATTTGTTTGTAGGTGTTAAAACTTGCCGTCCGGATCAGTTCATGTGCCAAGTGAGTCATGACTGTCTGTCGGAGACGATTCGTTGTGATGGAAATATTGATTGCCAAGACGGATCGGATGAACTCAACTGCATGAGTAAGTTACTGTTAGCTTGAAACTGTTTATATAAATATATTATGAAAACAATACATGCTGTAATTATAATATACTTAATACATTAGATGTTATACGACCAAGAAATAAAATGTTATTTATGTACGATTTATTATCATCCTCAAGTTAAACAGATCTCTATGTTGTGTCCTAGAATAATCATTGACTATAACACTACATGTACATCTTTGTATATTTTCCACAGACAAGTCTGGGTGTACTGACAAAGAGTTTGACTGCGGCGACGTTAAGCCAGGCGAGCAGAAGTGTATACCGCGGAGTTCCGTCTGTAATGGGATTTCTGACTGTCCAAACTTCAACGACGAGAGCGCAGAGCTAGGATGTGCACGTAAGTTCATAATTATAGCCAGCTACACGTTACTAATAATACATCACATCTCAAAACTTTTATTGTAATTTACTTCTAAATAAAATTACATAACATTTTATTATTATTTTCCCCCCTATTTAGCGGCCGGACCTGATGGTAGGTTTGCAATGTTAGGTCTATGTGTCTTCACCTGTAGCTGTCTGTCTGTCTGTCTGCCATTTTGTGCACTTCGTGTTGTAAACATTTGTTAATTCCAGATAGTTTTTCCTCAAAACTGATTTAGTCGGTGTGAAATCTAGTTTGCTTTTTACCTAATAAGAAATGTACTGTGAAAAACAGTGGATCTACATGCAACGTTGACTAGTTATGTGTCTTAAACTTGCCTACATGTAGTTGTATTGCTGTATTTTCTGGGTTTGTCGTGTCGTGCATTAAATGTAGACCTGCCTACCATTCCAGTTTCTCTGATGGCTGCCAAAAAAAGTAAATAGGAATAAAATCTGCGAATATACTAGATTGGTTGAAAAGTGTGACAGTCTGAAGTGATCCAATACTATCTTACTTGGCTATACTAAACTTGAGGAAACCTGTCACTTTTGAAATATCCAAGACGTCTGCTGCAAGCAATTGACACATTTCTATGCGTATCATCAACTGGAAGGTTTACTTAGCTGACTCGTCGCAAATGGGTGCAAGATTCCTGCAGCGACGTTAAAACTCCATAATCACTCGCTTAGCTGACAAGCATCCCTGTTATACGGTACTCACTCTGTTATTACGCAAACCAAGGTTCAAAACAAATTAATGGTTTCAAATAGGTCCTATGTATGTTATGTGAATGATCATCTATTTAAGATACAAATACATGTATGACTTATTTTATGACTGATATATTACAAATGTCTAGATAGTAAAATCATTAGAGCTCTACCACTGTACCAGGTTGTACACTATAGCAGAGTTTTCACTATACCCCTAAGCTTCTCAGCATTGGTTCACATTTCAAATGGCGAGTAAAACTTTATCTCTCAAAATAAACCAAGATTTCTTCAAACGTTTTAGAATGATTATTGTTCAGTCTGATCTGTTCTGAAACCTTTTGCAAAAGTTATATACCTTTAGCATTGATGATTGAGTTTGCAAAAGACTTGTGTCCTAAAAAGAAAAAGTATGCCATACTACGAAAAGCATGTCAGTTAATGACAACTTCATACAATGCAAATGAACCCCTCCGACTGGAGAATTCCTGTATGAGATCACTGCTTTCTTGAAAAGGTTATTTATGGGTAGACAGGTCTGTTACTGTAAAAGCAATCAGCTGTTATTGATGGCTGTGTTCCAAATCGCATCCTCAAACCTATATGCTATTGTGTCTGCCTTACATCCATCAAATACCCTGGGCTATTTTGAACTTTGTTTTTTTTTGAGATCAGATACTCGGAGGTTAGTGGAGTCGTGATGGCCAGGATTTCTAGGATGTGTATATCCACGCTTTCAATAAATCTTGCGTTGTCAGCACGTTGATTTTATTTTAGAATTTTATTTGTAGTACTAGCAGTAAATCAAGATTTAATTGCATGTTTTACGAATGATTTACATTTTATTATCGTTTGTTGAAATGAAAATGATAAAATTAAGAAACTTTGACGTTTAGTTAGTTTTGTCTCGATTCGAAAGGACTATTGCAAATTAGCTCAAGTACATTTTTGTTACTTTATGTTAATGCATGTAGAAGTGGTGATAATTTCCGTCGATAGTAAGGTTATGCTGCATCCCTGTTGCCAGGAGACTGGTAGGAGATTCATCTGTATGTTCCTTCCCACAGACAACACCTGTAACCAGAACAATGGAGGGTGCAGTCAGAAGTGTGTCAACCTCTTCCGCAATAAGCACCGCTGTGAGTGCAATAAAGGCTACAAACTGATGGCCAACTCTGAGACGGTGTGCGACGACATCGATGAATGCAAAGACAACCATATCCATGGCGCGTGTTCCCAGCGCTGCATCAACACCAAAGGCAGCTTCAAGTGTGAATGCATGGACAACTACCAGTTGGAAAACAACAGATATTGCAAGGCCAAATGTAAGTTAACTAGAGGTTCCTGAAACAAACTAGTAGACAATGCTAAATGTTCCTGAAAGATGATACTGTTACTTTTATTGATGCAAAATAGCCATGACAACTTGCTTATTTACTAAATCTTGGTTTGTTGGTTGAAGTATCTTATTAATGGTAGCGCTGGATTGGGCCAACTACCACCATGACTAAGGTACTGCTAGCGATACTGAACACCTGTATTTCCTCTTCCTAGCTGGACGTGCAGAGCTGTTGCTGGCAGACAGAAAAGATCTTCGTCGGATCAGCCTTGAGGCGTTCTTCGAGTACAAGTTGCTCCTGAACGAAAGTAAAATCTCTGGTGCAATTGCAATGGATTACGACTACAGCGCAAAGAAAATCTACTGGACTGATGTGACCAAGGAAAGAATATTCAGGTAACAGATTTTGTCACTGTCGCTGATCCTTGTTCATTCAGATTCTTTTCACCGATTTATCAAAAAGTCATTTGTCGTGCATGAAGGATTTATGCTGCACATTAAACAACAAGTCGATGTCACGACGAGTACGACTGGCTCCGGAGTTGCACAACTTTTAGAGTACTATGACATCGTCAGACTCGAATCTCCATCCAATATTTGAGTTAAGCATGACATCCTACTGGTATGTTTGATAAGTTGTCGTTTCACTTATTGATGACTATTTGTTTGTTGTTCAGTTCTGACCTGGACGATACCAGTAAGGTACAGGAGGTGGTGAAGGATTTCCTCAACACGCCGGACGGTCTGGCCGTCGACTGGATCAACAAGCATGTGTACTGGACAGACACGGGATACGACAAGATTGAGGTGGCCTCTCTCGACGGGAAGTTCAGGAAAACCTTAATTGATACCGACCTTGATGAACCTAGAGCTATCGTCTTGGACCCAAATAATGGGTAGGTTTCTTCTATTACACTGCCAGTGCTGTATTCCGGTATTCCGGTATTCTTAGAATCCAGTTGTTGTGCAACTGTGTCTAAAACTGATTTAATTACATGTGTAAATGGAAAATAAATTGCTTTAATGCATCCAGTATTAGATGTCCTTTGTTCCCAGTATCGGAATAGTAGAGTATTGGTATTGTTATTAAATACTGGTATCAGTATCGTCAACGCAAGACAAACTGCATGTATGTTTGAATTGTTTTATTGAGACTAGATAATCAATTCTTCCTGATCTCTTGTTCCAGCTACATGTATTGGACAGATTGGGGCAAGAACCCAAAGATCGAACGCTCTGGATTGAATGGCGAGAACAGAGAAGTTATTGTTTCTGAGAACATCACATGGCCAAATGGCATTACAATTGGTAAGATCTTCTTTAGTATAATGATGTTTGATACTTTTCTAGTTTATTATTTGAATGGGATTTTTTAATATCACTTGTCACGTATGAGTGAAAGGTTTATGCAGCAACATAAAAGGCATATATTGTATGCCTTTAACCCTCTCCATGCTGAACTAGTCACAGACTATTCTTTAGGGCATTTCTGGTTGCCTCCAGCATGGAGAGGGTTAAGCAACAAATCGACCAATTCCGTGCAATCACCTCAAGTGTTCTTGCAACTTCCAGATTATTCTGCCAACCGGATATACTGGATTGATGCCAAACTACACACCATCGAGAGTGCAAACCTGGACGGCAAAGACAGAGTGACGATCCTGAAGAGCCACAGCAACCTAAAGCATCCCTTTGCCATCACTGTGTTCGAGGTGAGATTGCTACTGCTTTCTTGTCAAGTACTTATGTCTGCCTTCTAGCAATGTCATTCATCATTTTATTACATATCGATGAATTTCTTTCCAGCCTTGAATTTAAAACATGGAATAATTTTGAAGAAAAGTATTTTGTTGCTGTACTAAATTCACCATCGCAAGGTTAATACTATCCAATGTGCTACATGTAGAGACTATTTTATTATTCCGCTGTTTAACGAAGCATCTCTATGTTTAGGACTACCTCTACTGGACAGACTGGCCGTCAAAGTCGGTGCGGAAGTACAGCAAGTTTGCTCTGAAGAGTGAGAGCGTAGAAGAGATTGTCCTCAACCTCCACTCGCCCATGGATGTGCACGTGCTTCACCCGTACAGACAGCAGACCATACGCCGTGAGTAGTGTGCCGGTCCTTGTCCAATATAGTGTGCGTGCAGTCCACGATTATTGTGATATTTTGTTTGCATAAGCGTATCGCAATACGTATTATGTACGAGTCAATCATATCGCAATACATATCTTATTGGATACACAGCCCTAAATGTTACTATATTTTGCCAATCTGTCGTAATACTATGAAGCATATAGATGTAGTCGTCAAGATATTCCCACTGCGATGTAATGCAATAATTCAATCAATCATTCATATGTAATTCTCGTCTACCCAGGATTCTGCAGAGAAAACAATGGAGGCTGTCATCATTTGTGTCTGCCCAAAGCACTTCCCAAAGCAGAAGATTACGACTTAACTCACGATCACTTCAGCTGTGCTTGTACAAATGGATTCAAGCTGGAGGCCGATATGAAGACGTGTAAACCAATAGGTAAGCATTTTGAAATAACCTAATATTAATTTTGTGAATTTATGATCAGTAGTACAGAATATTTTAACACAAGTTGAATATATCAGTCTGTTAAAAGCTTGCAATCACAGGTGATTTGCCTATATATACCTGACAAACAAATGATGTTATGCCGCCGTTGAAGTATGGCTTGTATGAATGATGTTATGCCGCCGTTGAAGTATGGCTTGTATGAATGATGTTATGCCGCAATTGCTGTGCCTGCTTCATCATATCCAGCATGTATTATACAGGCTGTTGCAATTGTACAATATCTTACTAACCGATAACTGCTGATTCTACCGTCACTGTTGCAAGTCGACGTGTACGTTTCGTTTCTTAATGGCACTAGGTATTGGTTGGTTTGGCCTTTAGTAGTGTAGGGTTAACCCAGACACCTCAGTATTGTACAGTATTGTGTACTAGCAGGTTTACTGCAACATTTCGTGGTACGGATGATGTGGGTTTCCTCTTGCCCTAAACTAACAAGCCATGATATTATAATTTAGAAAATGTATTTTAAAAGAACACAAAAAGTTTTTATTAGCACTAATGTATTGATTGAGTACTTTGAGTGAAATCTGGTGGTTATTCTTCAGAAACTACAAGTGGTGCAACTGTGGTAATCAAGACCACCCCACTGCCATCTCAGCCAGACTCGCCAAACAGAAGTCACAATCGCTCGTCTACTGGTGAGGATCATTTTGATAGCTAGACAAACACCAGTTTTCATTTGCTGGCTTTCTTTTATTTCCCATGTTTACCAAAGCAGTAATAGTTGTTAATGCAGAGTTTTACCTGACGCGCAATCCTGCGTCAGATGCGCAAAAAATGCAAGTTTGGACGCACAAATATTCTCCTACGCGTCCTCCTGGACGCACTTTATTAAAAGAAATATTG
>JAULBP010107813.1:0-10271 GCA_032355345.1 Lepetodrilus pustulosus | reverse complement strand
TAGTAAGAAGAACCCCAACCCACTTACATATTATATACCGGGTAAGCTATACTAGGGCCACAATTAAAAATATGCTTGTTTCCCCTCGGCCGACCATTTATTTCACAGATGGGTAGGTAGGAGGAACAAAAATTTTGAATGCAATATTCGTCTTATTTATTCAAAGAGATGTGCACATTATAAATGTTTGAGAACATGTTCTAGACATCCTGGAGAAAAAAAAATAATGTACAGCTTGTCTTGTCTGATAAAATATTTTGCCTTGGGATATTTTCATCAGTTGATCGTGTGAGGGGAAACGAACCAGTTTTTAATTTTGGCCTCGAGTACTTGTACTATTACCTCCATGCCCATGGTGTTGGGATTAGAGCGTTGGCCAGGATCAAATGTGCTATGTAGGGTTGAGGCACATGCTTCAAGTCGTACCAAAATGTATACACATATTTTTCCATAAGGTAGCTATCCTCAACTCTTCCTTGTTTGCCTGGCATAAATCAGTGTGATCGTAGTTTGGTATTTTGTATCGATATCTCCGTAGATTTGGTAAATTATCTCTGTAAATACTTTACAGAATGAAAAACAAAAATAATACAATTCTTTAATTTCTATTGCCTAATTGAGAATTGTTTTGCTTCATTAAAAGCATACAATCATAGTTTGTTGACATATTTCATTGTCAAATGTAGTTTTACTTGAAAGTATGTACATTTGATTTGTGTACACAAGTACCCCGGTACGGTAGATTGGACAACCTACATTTTCCATACGTCTCATTGGTTTTAGATATATTCATATTTTTATGCATTTTTACTCCGCTGCTGCTACTTTTGCCACTGGCTGAGGGATATAACGGGCATGGGTATGGGACATAACGGGGTTGGAGATGCCACTGCGGTGGCTGAGGGTTGGACCACACTGGTGGCCAAAAACTAAGTTGCTATTTTCTTTATTTCCCTGCAATATCGTATAAGGCGGGTGCTACAACGAGGGGGATATGTCATGGATCCCAACTTCAGCGTTATATCGAGGGGACACTGTATATGACATGTATGACTTTGTTTTCACTTTCAGTGGGTTAAAGCAGCAGTTCCAGTGCCTCGACACAGTCTCAGGCAATGGATGTGAAGCATCGAGGACGCTCAAGTCTGTCGCGGATGATGGAAAATCCAAGATTGATGACATTTCTGCAACTTGTAGTATGTTGGATTTCACGTTTTACTTCTTTAAATGACTGCAGAATTAGATGTTATCCTTGTGTCACTCATCGGAAAGAATGACACTTTTGTTTTGATATAATCCTGGCAACCGTCTGCCTAGCGGTAATCGAATTGAAACTAAGCCTTTGTTCGGTTTTACAGTACTGTCAAAAACCAAGCACAAAGGAAACCTTTAGTAGAGAATTGGTCTATTGAACTGGGCTTCTTTAGCCCATTAGTGTTTAGGACTGCTGGAAAGTAACCAATATTTTTATTTTAATTGGTTTGAATTTTTTGGGTTATCACAAATTTATCACATCGGAAAATACCTAATAAATAATGAGTCTTCCAGCTTATATCTTGCTCAAATGTCGAAATGAAGATCTGTCGATATATTTCACGCCTGTATGGGTGACAAGGATTTAAATGTAGTGCTACATTTTACTATTTTTAGCAATATTATGGTACATATGAGTTGCTTTCAAAACCTTTCCATTGCATTGTCTTGCATGAATGGGTAGATGCAGTGCCCCCTCGATATAACACAGTCTGATGCACCGCAGATTCGGATATAATGCGGGGTCAGACGTGGATCTCAATTTTATTTTCGTTATTTCCCTGCAATATTGTATAAGGCAGGTACTATAACGCAGAGGGTATGTCATGGACCCTAACTTCAGCGTTATGTCGAAGGGACACTGTACATATAATTTTGCTTCATATTGCAGCGCCATCAGCTGCATGCACATGTCAGATAGTATATCTGACTGCCGATGTCAGCGGCTCTGCCAAATGCACGTAAGTGTTCAATTAGTCTGTGGTTTCACATTGCTCCACATGCAAGATCACGCATGAAATGAGCTGCTAGTGAAATAACAATTTTTCATGAGAAAATAATTAAATTTGTAGCTGTTCGATTTTTCACATGAATATGAAGAAGAAAAATTGGCAAAGAATTTAGGTGTTCAGATTATTAGGGTAATTACGGTAATTAGTAGGTAGCTTTGTGTGCACTTATAGCTTCCGATGGTAGCCGAGGTAACCTGAAAAGTCATGCATCTTTTGGGGGTTTTGTTTTTAATATGTATTACTTCCACAACATATACTGTATTTGACGTATTATACGCTTGGGGCATATATACAATTTATATTGAGGGGTGGGGGGGGTCACAATTATTAAAATACTAAAAATACAAAATAAAATTATTTAAAAAATAACATTTCTTATTTAAAATACAAAAATAAAACGCAAATATGGGATTTTTTTTATTTATTATTATTATATATATTTTTTAAATTAGTTAAAGGGGGGCATGTATCAGAGCGGGGTGTATACTACGTCAAATACGGTATAACACATTGTTGAGATGTTTCTAACCAAGATGATGACGCAATAGATAAATATGAACATACCATGCATTTATGAAATACATTTGTGCATAAATTAGAGTAGCATATCACCTGTGTGTGTATATATGTAACAGAGAAAATGAGAAGAGGCTTGCCTGTCTATATCACACTGATACTACTGGATGTGATGGGAGCACACTTAGACCAACACTCGTTTCCAACTATGACGCAATTGTGGACACATGCAGTAAGTGCAATAATGACAGAGAGAGAGAGAGAGAGAGAGAGAGAGAGAGAGAGAGAGAGAGAGAGAGAGAGAGAGAGAGGGGAGAGAGAGAGAGAGAGAGAGAGTATGTGTGTGTGAGAGAGAGATAGAAAGACAGAGGGGGAAGGAAGACAGCAAACGATGTCACGAGAGGGGGAAACTACCTATATGTGAGAGAGATTACATCGCATAGATATAACACAGCCATATTGTAATTATTTCATTATGAATAAACGTTTGAAAACATTTATATTCTTAATTGCCCATCTACAATATTTTATTGAATACAAATTAAATATGCTACGTTGCGATATTCCAGCTAGACATTATAGAGTGTTGTCTAAAAAAAATATTTTCTGATATATTTATTTTATTTATTGAATTATAATTCGCACAGTATAATTCCAGAATCAACTGTGGCAGTATAGTGTTGTTATTAAGATACATTATGCTATAGATATCAAAGTAATCCTAAGTCTTTATAATAAAAGAAATTCACTTGCTAATATTGCATCATGCCATGCATTACGCATTTCAATCGACATAATATTATAATCTCAGCAAAAATAATATTACTTTCCTTGTGTACCAGCAAATTGTAATTTTACCACAAACACGTACGAATAATTTACCTAAGGCTAAGAAGAAGAACATGATTATGCAATTGACAAATAATCTCTCAAATAAAATACTTTAATTTCTCGCTTACCAAAAATGTAAACCATAATATAAGAACATACTAATAATTTACCTAAGAAGAATAATAATTTGTATTACATCACAACCTGACACCATTTTTATTCTTAATTGTCAAGTGTTGTTTTATAAGGAAAAACAACACGAGGTTGTTTTATAAGGAAAAACAACACGAGCTAAGGAGATGGAAAGAAGTGGGGTTATGGGGGTAGGAAATGAGAATAATTATATTGTATCTTGTCAAACACTATATCGACATACAATTTCACAAACATTAATTTTCAATTATCGTATTATTTTATAATGAACTTATTATACGAGAGAAGGACATGGAAAGGAAGAGGCATGTGAAGAAGAGAAAAGAGACGAGTTATGCTGCATCTCGCGCCATGCACTATAATGCCAATCGACATAATCTCATCCAAACAGAAACATCTTGAAAATGAAAACAATTAATTTACCTGGAGTTGGTAATATGTATCTGTATTGACCATCCTTTCGAGAAATACTACAGTGTCCAGTGGTGGCGTTGGTCATCTAGCAGACTGCGACACACAGACTGACCGTCAACGGACACACATATAATCTCGTAACGATAACAAATCAGTGTTAGAACTATACCGTGGCCTGAGTGTCCGGCGCCCGGAGCGACTGTCCGGCGAGGAGGAAACTGGTCAGTCCCTGCTTCATAAAACAGAAGCTGGGTGATCAACGCTGAACCATAAGAGGGTAATTTATCAGCGGGTGAGAGTAATTATCGCGTCAAGTGTACCCGACTCTGTGCACCCCGATAGTCATTAGAGAGACGGACAGGAAACTTGGACGTCTGAAAACAACGTGCGTGTCTCAAATACTTCCACGAATAAGTACAATTGCGTTTTGTTCGTTTTTTTTCCTTTATGACAGCTGTTACTAGTAACTATATCTTCAAGGGAAATGTAAACTACGGTTTGATCATGTTGATGATAATTTTAATAATAACGATTATTTTATTTTATATGTGAATGTTGGGTAGTTTACTTCGTTCACAAAGTAAATCTATTTTTAACATATAATTTGTATAAAATATCGAGTTTTATTGGAACGTGACGGTACACGCTTACTATCAATTCAGTTATTATTATTATTATTATTATTAGTAGTAGTAGTAGTAGTAGTAGTAGTAGTAGTAGTATACGTTCCCATTTATCACTGAACATTTCGTTTAAATCCTCTTGAGTGCAGTCCAAAGATATGAAGACGTTTTATTCGTGTGGGGTTTTTCCTCTTTATATTATTTTCTCTACTGTGTTTATCCTGATACCCAAGTACATAATGATGCAGATCTCCATTTTGAGTACGAAATATTCAAGAATGTGTTCAGTAACTAAACAGACAATAAATATTATACATTCAGTCACAGGTTTTAACAAATCGACGATGGTAGTGACACTGGCATTAACATGCAGCGAATTAATGAACCAATCTCATAACGGAACAATACTTTTACATTGTAAAATACTCACTACGACTTTCAAATACAAATACAGTTAATGTTGGATATTAAAACGTGTAATAAGATAGTGGATCAGCAATAAATTATTATCAACGAATGAAACTATGCACGTGATAAACTTCAATATATACATCAGTATGTGTTTTAATATCTTACATAAAATGTAAAATCTCACAAAATAACAATGGATAATTGTATTCCAATTTCTAATAAATTAAATAACAGTACAGCTGTAAATGTCATCTAGCAACCAACATTTATGTAGGCCTACTGTCTTGCGGGGTTCGAGTAACATGGTGTAGTTGTTGGCTTTGTCTTGATTTTCAATAATCTCTAATTTGTAAACCGTCGCAATCTCTGGACGTTCAAATATACATGAGAGTTTTTTTGAGAATATAAAATATATACTTGTGAGCGCTACCATCAGATCATCAGTTTAAATATCCATTGATTATTGTGAACAATGACCATCGTTTTCTTTTGTTACATTAATATTCGATATAATTAATGATCGTAATAAGAAAATGGTAAAGCAAATATTATCTCGACACTCATAACATTCAATGCTCTACCATCAAATCATCAGTTTAAATATCCATTGATTATTGTGACGAATGACCATCGTCTACTATTGTTACTTTAATATTCTATATAATTAATGATTGTAGTAAGAAAATGGTAAAGCAAATATTATCTCGACACTCTTAACATTAAAACATAACATTCATATACTTTAAAAATATATATTATATTCTCAAAAGAATCGCTTGCGTTTGAGGGTGTATCACTATAATGTAACTATACAGTACATGAAGGAATACTATTGTATTACAATTACAAGATCTTGATTATGTTATCATTATATTTAATTGGTGACTTTTCTGTAGGGAATATTTGATCTTTATTTCATTTACGACTTGTTTTCTGTCACGTATAGAAAATAATTATGTTCAAACCTACAGTTTTGTGGAGAATGTAAGTAATATGTTTGGTAGTGGTTGTATAACTGACGCCATAAATGTTTATATTTTAACACATGTATTATGTTTTTCAATACAAGGTATCGTTTCTCGTAGTTTTTATTTCCATTACGATTACCATAGCGCTCTAGTATAGGTGCACACTATCGCCATGTATTAGAGATCGCTACAAGAAGGCTGATTGTCTCGTAGGTCTATACGACAGCTTCGAGAAGCGATATTCAAGAAGACATTACAAATAAATACTGTTTTAAAAAATAAAATAAAAAAAAACCCACGTAGTTTCAAGAAATTATAGCTAGCACATGCACATTCTATGGTTTGGCATATCGGTATATTATACTGTGTATTTATTATGCATTGTGCTGTAGGCACGCTTCCGTGTAATTATCCCATTTGTACAGAAGTTAGTAATCATGTAAATAAATACTATGATATGTTTAGACTCTACCCCGTTTCATATTACGTATTTGTCAAAAAAATATTATTATTTTTTTTTTTTAATTACACAGCTTGAAATTATACACGTGATGTCTTGCTAACTAAACGTAGTGTAATCCATTCGTCAGTCTATGTTTGCAAAATCTAGACCTATAGGGATACAAATAAATTACTACTATTGAATATTAATCTCTGTAAAGATTCCTTCTATATCGATAAAATCACAATACTACTGAGCATTACAAAGCATAAACAAAACCTACTATGAAATAGCTGCCAAATATATTCACTTATTTTACAGGCTAACGTACTAACCTTATAAATATCGTAACTGAAATCATTATTAAATTAAGAAATGCATGTACGTACGTGATCAGTTAATTAAGCTGTACGTGCATATAAATCTGTCTGCTATAAAGTCCTCTTATATGTGTCTTGCCATATTACCGTCAATCAATTCTCAGCTCTTACTGACTGTGGCTGTTGCAAATCCGCTCCGTCAATCACTGCCATTCACAAGTGATCATCGAAACTATCATAGTTAATTAACAGAGACCTCATTGTAATGTTAATTACAGGTGAATGATATCGATCCGCCTTACCTGTTTAACAGCACGCGTCTCGATCGTACACCCCCGCCTCATCGCAACTCAGACAAATCAATTGCAATCGGCTCGACTAAGTCGCGCTATGTAAACTGTTGACAACAACAATGGTCCATTTCTGCATGTTATGGATCTCATCTGACGGTATAACAATGCCACCAACGCACCCCCAACCTCCCAACCCCCTCCTCTCTCACTCTTTCCCTCACCCCCTCGTTCTAGAGCTTAAACCTCCCGTCGTAATCCTACCAGAAAACCACGAAGGTTTTCTTAGCCTATCAACTTGTTACAAATGGGGCCCAGTGGGGAAGTGGTAAGCTGTATCCAGTTTACAACGTGATTGCATCCATTACCCAGGTAGTAAACGAGTTAGCACCTGAGTTACACACCTGTCTGTTGACGAACGCTGACACAGGTAATTTCTGGTTACCTGGTCATATGCATAATAACGCTGTCACCTGTTCATTGTAAATAGATCGAGATGAGTTTCACGGCGTTGGGTTTATATCTTTATGACTGGCCGTAAAAATCGTTCTCGTTATGGGGATTATCGCCAATGAAATGTAGGCCTTTCAAAACTGAAAGTAATTCATTGTGAACGGTTCTTAATTGGCGTAGATTTTGTTGTTATTGTTAGTAGGGTAGCTGGTTGTGGTTCGTGGACATCATGATAAGATACCTTGCCAGTGACAAATGAAGCCAATAAAATAGTCACCGTTGTAAATGTTAAAGATTAGAATTAAAATGTTACACATAGATCTCGGAAAATACTTAATACCAAGATAATAACGTAACTTATTTTCCAAGTGCGTCTATATATTATATGTCCATGTATTGATTTTACATTTAGATATGCATAAATATAAATATGTTAGAGTGTATGTAATCGTAATAAGTTTAATATTGCATATAATGTGATTTTTCTCTGTATGATGTAGGTAAATTATCAGTGGCATATGACATTTGATTCAATTCAGCAAAATTACTGTAATAATTATATATCGCCTCTATAAAAATTATATTACTCTGGATAATCTCGTCATCAGCGCAAGTTTGATACAACATAATATATTGTGAGAATTCACACATTTAAACACGCGTAGCACTATATTTGAGTAATACAGATACATGGTAATAATATTATATGTAAACTACACTCATTTGTGATACTTATTATCAATTTTATATCGCCAAAATCCCTTTCGTCGATCCACATTGGGGCGAATTCGATCTAGCAGTTATATGTTCCAAAGAATACGATAAGCAGTAAGTAAACGTAAGTAGTTTCATATAGAAATTCGTTTATCCTTTATATAGGTCCACCATCTGTGATTTACTATTCATTACATTGAATTAAATCTTTATTTCATGCTATAATAATTTTCGAACAACTATGCTTATACCTTCGTCTGTGTTGTAGAACGTCGTGTCCAAAATAAATATTTTCATATGCTATAATAATGTTCGAAAATGTGTACTTTAAACACCTACATATAAGTTACTTCAATGTAATTATTATACTTATTATATGATATTCAGATTGCGGCAGTTAATCCGGATTCAGGGATAAGAATCAGTCGAAAGTAGTCCCTCTCTGTGGACATATCATTACACTAGCCCCGCCCTATCCGGAGGGACTTCATTTTCTCCTAATGTCAGCGAAAATCGGTCGATATTCTTGTCAATTGAAACGATACTTGAACCCTTCGCTAGGCTGGTGTGTATTTATGAGCTGGATCCTGATGCAATTTCACCAATTTCTTGCTTCGTTAGTCAAATTAGAAACTTGTTTCTCTCGAATTTGTGACATAGAGGGCAGTATTTAATTTCCATGTAATCCCCAACACTAAATCTAATATCCGAGTGTCATTTCCTTACAACTCTGATTTATTGATCGGTATAGCCTGTACAAAAGGATCGCAGATGTAAATGTAAAGGATGCATCTTTATTTTTCTCATCGGCATATAATTTGTTTTTATTTTTTGTTTGTTTCATTCTATTTATTTTATTTTGTAATACCAATAATTTGCGTGAAGATAAATTAACTTGCGTCACCTTGGGAAAAAAACTCAATGTGATCATTATATCCTTTAATATACTTTGTCTGCATACATTTATATCTGGCCTAATAATGAATGATGAACGAATAAATATAATGCACAAGTCTTATTAAAACATAGGACTACATTCTAATAAGTTGAAAAGCTAAATACGTTAAGTTTCCTTGTAGAGAGTACGGGCATTGAAATTACGATCCGGATATTGAAAATATTCATCAAATAATGTTATAACATATGCGTAATTTCACTTTATGTGTCATTTTCAATATTCTGTATCCGTTATTAATTGAAGCCACGAATTGTCAAGTATTTTCTGTTCAAAACATGACGTCATGAAGTGCTAAGAATTACACATCGTATCAATCATAATACATGTGGTTGATTCGCTGTTGCTCTTCTGTGCGTGGTTTAACATTGAGTACAGCAGGTTAGTTTATGATTGATTGAAATCAATGCAATTCTTTAATAGATTTAACTCTATTGTTAATCACACGTAATATAATAGTATAATCAGGAATGTTAGTGCATTTACCCCAGTCCATAGAAATATACATTCAAGTTATTAATATTCAGTAATTCTATTTTATCATGTTGCTTTGATAGAAAAAAAATATATAAAAACATTTTTCTCTATAAGTATTATTTTAATTAATTAATTAATGTTTGTTTCTTTATACCTTTCCAACATTGTACAATAACACGATAACATTTACTATTACTAGGAGTATATATTTAGTAGACCTATTTTAATATTGCATTTATGCTATAAACTGACAATAAAATAAAGTATGCAATTAATAAAACAATTATATTCTTGCAATTGTATGTTTTATATATTTATACCAATACTAGATTATTGCAATTAATAAACAATTGTTTATATGAAAATAAGTTAAATACTAGTCTATGACATTTGAATGTAGAATTTGATATAATTATGCAGCTATGTCTATATGCATAAATTGTAATTTAGCCAGCACATGTTAACTGCAAACACATTAATTTTATCATAAACACTAATTATGGTTTAGTCAGTTGGTATAATTACAGAAAAGCATAAAATAACCAGTTACATGTATAGCATGTGTTTTATTTTTGTTATCTATAGAACTGTACATGTATTTGTATTCTGACTACATAACTAGTTAATAATTAAATGATATTAATACTTCTCTATCTCTC
>JAULBP010107802.1:0-10274 GCA_032355345.1 Lepetodrilus pustulosus | reverse complement strand
GAGAGCGAGAGAGAGAGAGAGAGAGAGAGAGAGAGAGGGGGGTAGAGAGAGAGGGAGAGAGATAGAGAGAATATTTATTTGAAAACTTAATTAGTTCGACTTTATTCATATCGTACAAGGTGTTATCATTATCTTATTCCAATATCCACTTAAGGTTAACCTATAACTTCAATACAACAGCATCTCCAGTAGGCATACACCTTAATTAACATATTGGGTAACGATAATTATGGACACAATGTATAGAAATATCATATTATATATAGTAAGCCCTATGCTATTATATGATCATTCTTTATATCTTTCCAAGATTAATTTACTGTGACTTACAATCGTAACTAAATAGACAAGCAGGCCCCTATGCCAAAGACATGAGACGATATGTATTTACCTAGCTATAAAAGTCTGATATATAGTGATATGAAGTATCCTCAACTGTCCATACATTATTTACTACCCCTTGTCTGGCTATAGTCAATTAGGCTCCGTTTGTTTGGCGTCAACAGATAGCATGAGCAAATGTTACTAAAACCTATGTTTTATTAGGTATTTTAGTATTGCTCTGCTACATGGTAAAACTGACACATTGACTCTTTCATTTATTGTCAATGGATTATAGAAGACTTTACGATCATATCAAGACGCCACTTGTCGGTTTTGGTTGACCTTGCCTCAGACATCTCGTGAACACCTCGCGACATCACGTTCTTGAAACGCTTTGCAACGTGAAGACGTCATAAATTTAAAAACGCTCAGTATACGAACATATACGTGACTTAACTTTTATTTGACAACGCTGTTCAGGGTTTAAATGTACCCACTGTAACCGATTAAATGATTTATTAGTAATTGTCTGTGCAGCTGGAGTGGTTCAAAATAAATGTTTGTGCTTTTTAACATGTGTTTATAGTTATAAGTAGTGTGTTACTAAATGTAAATGGTCCGTTATTCTAATAAATAATTCCATGCATCAATTTCTGTAGGTGAAGTATGTTTCTTGGACCATGAGAATATTAAATGTGCCAATTATATGCAACTATGCATCTTCATTATTGTTAACTTATTTAAATCCCTCCAATTTTCAAATTACATATCTTTAAAGACACATTTATATTTTGATTGTCTTCGTGGAATCAAATCCAACATATTCCTGGAATACTAGCAATCTGTGAACTGGATTAGCACTATAGCTTAACGTTGGCGTCAACGACTGACGCTGTCCCCTGGAGTCACGTGCATATCGATTAACACGTGCTACACAAACCAAGGGAGATAAACACGACGGTGACGGAAATTATACTCACCTCGAAATAAGTAATATTTATACCGAGTTCACGTCAGGTCATGTGTTTTTAATCAAACACGGAATCTTCAAGCCAGTTAATACCTTTCCCTATGGCCTCTAAGCACCCCCAAAGGGACGAATATTGGAAATTGGCATAGATAGTGAATGTTAGGCAGTGTCTACAGAAAGTCAGCTCGCGCCAGGCTTTGATGTGACGCTGTGCAGGCTTAGAGAGTTTCTATCCTTCAACAAAGGGTCATGTGCATGGGATTGAGGGATATCCTATCCTTTTGAACCCTTATGAATATTGATGTGAGAAAATTTTCAGGAAAACATATGCTAGTGTTCAAATAGGCCGGCATGTTACAAGTGTGTTAACTGGCATGGACACAATATGCATGATTATGATATGTAAATAGGGTTCCACTTACAGTAATTAATTTTAAATTGCTATGCCATTATGATTTTTAGAAATGATTGGTTTGTAGATTAACGCCATAGAGGGAATATTTCACCCATGTCCGACTTACAGCATGCAAATAACAGTAGGATTAATAGATTTCTTCCTTCTTTTTTTTTGTTGTGTTCAATGTGATTGTATTCTTAAAATATTATATTAATAGTTACTATAGTAGGCCCTATATTATGTGTTCTTGTTTGTCATTAAATTACAGATTACCGTCATTTGTGTCAGTACTTTAGAGCACCTGTGATTTACTAACCATACCGCAATAATCACAAGAGCTGACAAGAATGTATATTCTCTGCTGTTATGCTAATTACAGGTACCGGTATAGGCCTACTCATTGACAGGCCCTGGCTTATTATTCCGCGAACTATCAAACCTGCACGTATTTGTGATACATACAGTCTCGGGCTGTCAATCCGCTTTCGGGTAACCCCAGGTAAAGCCATTTCGTTGACCGGTGTAACCGCCGTTTAATGCCCCCGTGACAATATGGTGACAAGTTAATTCACAGACAATTGTCATGTCCACACCTAGCGGCTATCACGGATGTGTTTTTATTGGCTGTTTGACTGCCATATGCCACAAAAGCTATAAAAATTATATCTACCCATACATCTATATAACTATCATAATGCCTTTAGCAGAGTTGATATCGCGTTGGCACTTCATTCAGCCGGCAGATATAGCGTTCGCCGGTCATTGTAATTTATTGTTGGTATGCAGTGCATGCGCGTTTATATTACTAGACACATTTTATTTCCACTTTCTCTGGTATTAGTATCAATAATAGTGATAAAAGCCGTTCATAATGCCTTAAAAATAAAGGTATATTTGTTTGTTTTAATAAAACTCAGGTCAATGCATATTAGTGTGCTATTAGTAAATCACAGTAAGATTTATACCTGTACTTCCATTGACACTGTCCATCACAGTTTGGTACATGTATTAGTGTCCATATTTATTGGTGATTTCGGTTAATACTCAACAAAGCGAATAATAAATAAGGTGCTACCTGTTCTGTGCACATTTTGGATTAGTGTAATTAAATTAGTTGCTCACAAATAAATATACTCGATCAGTATTACAAAAAATTGTCAGATATTATTATAGATACTAATATTTAATTTCAAAGGAAAACTATTTAGAAAATATTTCCATTGTGTTAGAGCATAGGAATTGCATCCGTATTAGCTATAAATAATATATGATTATCATTGTAAGATAGACGTGATAGAATAAGCAATTTTCGCAACATTATTCTATGTTATGTTTCATAACAGCTACGCCATCTGCTCCAAACGCTTGGACTGTATTTCGTGGTTAACTTACTTCCCTAAATATTATACAAGTGCTTCACTAACTAATAATTAGTAACTATACGAATGCTTCACTGTCATACAACTAACAATGTTCCAACTCGTACTATTGCAGGCATGTTATATTTTGCGGAAATACGAGAGTACTCTATAACAGCGAGTTCACCAACAAGAAATCAAACGTGTTGAACTTCGTTGCCAGGGTATAGTGCACTCGTATTTTCACAATGTCATCTTCCGCCACCGATAACTCTATTAATACTATTATTTTATTGTTTGTGTTGAAATTTCACATGAATAATCTATATGAAATTTTGAAATACTGCTTAATATAAATGAATATGTCTATGAAACTTGAACAACAAGCTGACATTCACCTCACGAGAGCCTACGTTGTTATTTTTTCTTCTCATTATTAGTAAAGAAACATCGATTGAACTCGGTCTTTGCCAAGATTATCAATACCAATGCATATTTTTTTACAGACTGAATTACCTTTGGCATGTAATGCTTAAATCATTTGATTTCAAGTTAACACAGTATTACAGTGATTGAAGAAAAACAAACTCACCCTTAACGAAATATTCGTTGCTTCGGGTGTTCGGTGTTTAATTAGGACCAGGCGTGCACTGTTCCTACCTAATGGCTACTTCGAGTTTTATCATTTATCTTTAGATACGTCTGTAGACAACTGTATTCCTAAAATCTCGTCAATATTAGCACCGTTTATTATAACGTCAATACCATGTGTGTATAAGACTACGCCCGTAGCTTTATAAACACTTAATCCTGTTCTAGTGTAATTACTATCAGAAAAGAAGCTGATTCGACTTATTGTATCATAGGCGTTCTGTGTTTACTGGTGTAAATAGCCGTGACGGAATAGCTGATCTACTGTGCCAACACAAACACATTATATCGTTGTTTTCGTTAAACCCCTCTAATTGGACCTCGTTCCGCCTTCAAAGAAACTCCGGAACTGCGACTAATCCTGCGGAGTTTTGACCAATGGTGGCCCGAATCCGGCGCGCGTGGGTTCTCAGGGCAGCTGAAGGTTGTCCAAGCTTAGACTGGACCCGCGGGATTATCCTCAGACCTGGAACTGACCGTTAGAAAAACATCAGTAGAACAAGCCCTCGCAGTTTTACGCCAAGCTGAATGCATTGTGGTCAAATCGGCGTTAAGTTGCTAAATACTGCTTGATTTTTGTCTGGCCAGTTTAATTTATCCCATCAATCACAATACATTGGGCTCGCCTCCACATGCAATGTAAGCCGACGGGCGAGATATATAGACCACGGATACTCGGCACCCTATCTCAGAATATGTTATACCTTCCGTGTTGTCAACATGCATTTGTTCTTCCGTGAAATAAAGTGACATCTTGGATAATTTATTCTTTAAGAAGAACAAGTAACTACAAATCAGGTAAGAATATACCAGTATGTTTCAAGGTATCCTTTCACGAAGACCACAGCACTCTCTTTGCTCATAGCTAATGCACTGCTAAGTGGTCTCCTCGTGGATAAAGAGAGCTTTGTGAAAGGATTCTTTGAATGTTTGTTTCTGTATGGTAAAAATAGAAAAATATATATTATTATTATTATTTTTTAATTTCTTATAATTGGTAACGGTGATGGCGATAATATCATATACCATCGTAGAAACGACAAGAAAATAGAAATAAAGATAATAGTCGATGTACTACTATTAAATATAATACTTTTCTAGGTAAAATGTGGGATGTTGAAAGCACTGGAATCCCTACGAGTATGGACGTGGATGGAGAACGTTCAAGAGATAGTGGATTCGAGTCATCTGGATGTGAAATAGAGGTATTATAAATAAATCTCTATATCAATAAATCGGTGTTATGATTTGTGGAGACCATTGCTTGTTTTGATTAATAAAATAATATAATAATTATTCTTATTATTATAACAACTATTTATGAAAAAAAAATATAATTATTATAATTATATATATTTTTTTCATAAATAGTTATAATAATAAGAATAATTATTATATTGTTTTACAAATAAAACAACAAATAATTTAAATAGCAAGAATAGATAAGACATAAGGAAATCATAGTTCAACTATACCTTTAGATCCATATAAAATTCAATGGTTTCTTTGATATTGTACCTATTTTATTATTTTGGTATGATATAAAATTTCATAGCTTAAATGTTGGAATAGTTATTTTTTTTTGGTTTTAAACCTATTCTAATCACGTTATGCTATTGAAACGAAGAAGGCATAACGTAAATGAGGATATTAAACACATTAATTATCTCCCTTTTAAAGGCTATTATAGGTAATACTTTAGACTATAAAAGAACATATTAATCCATGATCATGCATGGTTCAGTTATGTCAACATGTATGTTTACTTGCATACTTAGAGGTCATCCTCTAAATACATACCATTGTATCTATTTAACATACGTTACTTTTGACGGTTGTTAAGTAGGCGTAATGGTTCGTGTTCCGATGATGCATGGTTTACTTTATAAACTGGAATTAAAGCTATATTTTCACATTTGTCAGGATTTACCAGCGTCTAAGAGTATCAACTTTGCCGGGTTTACGTTTGAAGAGGATAATAATCCCATCAGGAGAACTCTCTTCAGCAGTAAAAGGTGCTGTGAAGAAGCAGTAGGAGACGTTCCTGCTAAGAGATCACGTGATGAGGTCACGTGTCAGATGTCCAGACAACTCGACACATGTGCATTTCAATACAGCTCTGTTGGGGACTGGTCCATGAAGTCAGCGGTAGAAAAAATGTCTACGGATTGCGATCTTGTAGGAGATGGTTCACGTGTGAGTGCTTCTTCTTAAAGGCATAATAATCAATAGTTAATAATAATAATAATAATAATAGTCCATTTATATAGCGCATCTCAATATGGCTACGTATACGATAACGTCGGGAATATTGCACCAGCTGGCGTACATGTACGAACTATTTTATTTAAATCACATATTATTACGTCCACAGACACATCATCTACCAACTACTCGCGGCAGACACAAAGACCTCAAGTCCTTGTCTCCAGTCATCGTGAGTCGACTATCGGAAGGAGCCTATGATGACGTCATTTCCGGTTATCAGATCATCGACTGTCGATATCCTTACGAGTACGAAAGAGGCCATATCAAGGTTTGTAACTTACCAAGTAAAGTCAAGTCAATCTTTTTTCTCCACCACCCACGGTGGCATAAGGGAATATACATATGAATTATAACATACATGTACTGCTAACAAATTCTGAAGAAAGGTTTAAAGTATAGTAAGTACTTTTGCTTTTCTCACCAACAATTATACTATGATCCAACGATGGAAGTGTGTAGGTTGCTTTATATCCATCCTTGAAACACAGACTACTATCGTCATGGGTAATAAATAGGCATTCATGTAGGAAATCATTTATTTCGATGATGACATAAAATATATGACTTTTCAACATTTTCTCAGCCACCCTGTAAAACACAAGGCCAATGTATCATTGCACACATGGCTGGTCATCGACAAATAGAGCATATTAACGTTGTGTTATCCTATTATGTTAATGATGGATAATACTTTTAAAGATCGCATATTGAGTCCGCCAATTGCATGTTACAGGGTGCGTTCAATCTCCACAGTGAAGAACAAATCAGAGAACTACTATTCAGCGTGGAAAGGAGGCAAACGTGTCACAGAAATATCCTTGTTTTCCACTGCGAGTTTTCTTCTGAGAGAGCACCTAGGCTGTGAGTATTACGTTATATTGAGGCAGTGAGTATACGTGCGCTTCTTTTCAAATGCGTCAGTTATAGACCAAGACTGAAAGATCGCTTGTCCTTTTTGATTCTTTTCAATACTATTAATAAGTATATTAGCGCTTCTTTTTAAATGCATTACCGTACCATCGCGCTTGCGAATAATTATACGTACGCTTCTTTTCAATACGTCATATTGAGACAATGAGTATACGTGCGCTTCTGTTTTTTAATACATTATACAACTATTGTGCTTTTAGGTGCGCTTCTTTTCAAATACATCAGTTAACTATGACAATATGCCAGTCCTTTTTAGTGTAAATACTGATAATTATACGAGCGCTTCTTAATAAATACATTACCGTGCCATCGAGACTGTGAGTACACGTGCACTTCTTTTCAATACAAATACTAATACTAGACTGTGTACGCACGCCACGCTTCTTGGTCAATGCATCATACAAGGAACTGTCATCGTTGCTTGCATATAAGAAAAGTTATTTCCCATGTCGAGTAATATTTTAGAAAAATAATCAATAAATATCATCAACTAGTGCGCAAATATCTGAGAGCTCGTTTCGGGTGTGATATTAATGAGAAATTTCAATGGAAATTCGTGTCCTTACAATCCTTTGTCTTGAATTACCTAGAAATCTGCAATTAATTACGATTTTATAATTTCCATAGCCAGTGACAAATAGAGTTAGACTTCTTGAGAACCAGTTTATTCAGAGATCATTTTATATATTGATAATATGTATATTAAATTTTACAATATTAAAACAAATAAAATCTATATAAAACAAATCATATTTTCTATTTCAGTTTCAAAATATGCTTATAAACAGATATTATATATAGGATATTGCTACTGTTTAGATTGCGCTATCTCAGGAATCTAGACCGGAAGCTGAACAGTGATAGCTACCCCTTCCTGTTCTACCCGGAAGTGTACCTACTTGAAGGAGGATACAGAGCATTTTATCAGCAATACCAGGTAGCTTCATTATAAATGTCATTACAAACGTCATTACGCGCGTCATGAAAATCTAAATTGGAATCCTACTCATATGGAGATGCATCATACATCAATGCTAGATTTGATTTCTTGACCTCGAGATTACGAACCTTTGAGTACGACATCATGCTCAAGTTCAATTTATATACGGGCATATATGTGTGAATAAAACCTCGTTCAGCATGATTGTGCTCCTGCTCGAAACGTTTCGTAATCTCTGGGCATTGGCACCGTTCCGTGTATCTTGTCTGGTACACGTACTCGGCTGTCCCTCGGTCCTGGAGGGATGATTTTCCTGAAGCTACGGTATCCATTAATAAAAGACGTAACATTGGGGTCATTGCGTTCTGGTGTAGTTCTTGCTGGACACTACGAACCCGCTGTGGTATAGTCGATTAGTGAATATCAGAGCTTCGTGACTATTAATTTCTCTTTATTAGATATTTTGTTAATATAGTCCATGTATGACTAGTATTTATTCTTTTGAGTTTGATCATCATGCATAAGAAAACAACTACAGCAAATAGCTAAAATAGTCGAGAATGTTATTTCCAATTACCTACTTTCGTTTGTATAGTACGCTACCATGTATAATACGCACCAGTTTCTCAGTGGAAAAACATATTCAAACAAAATGGTCTAAAAAAATATTTAGGTGACTTGGACATAACGTAAAGACTACGAGTATTTCATCACCCCTTGATAAAGTCCATGATGGGCCGAAATATTGGGTATAGATATTTAAAGATAGTTTGTAATATTCTATTTGTAGATTCTATTGAAAATCAACCTTGAGTCCCAGATCCCATACACTACTTCCACATAAGCACCTAGGTTATTTTAGAGTATTATTTTTTTTATGAATTATAGGCCCATATTTATACGAAATGCTTTGCTTTGTCATCCAGTCGCTGTGTGAGCCAATGGAGTACGTGTCTATGCTGAATCAGGACTATTCCACACAATTACGTCACTTCCGCAGCAAGTCGAAATCGTGGACGTCGGGAGACTCGAACATGGATCGCATTCAGAACATCCGGTCCGAACTATCTTCACTGAAATGCCAGCTCTGGTAGTTACTCCTCGGAAGGAAATTGTGCTATATTGTGTTCTGGAGATCCCATTCATCACAAGACAATTGTCATTCCTCTCCAAACCCAGTGCTATTTGTCTAGAATGCTGCCGTTTTGGTTCCTGGTCAAGTACCTTCGCAGGAAATGAAATATTTGTTCCTAGTAGCACCAGTTACATCATTTGCATAAACATCAGTTACCTCCCTGTGATACACTGATGTGTTTAGCCTACGCCTGAGAGTGGGAATCCTCAAGACACGGTCTCAATAACTGTATAGCGGTGTGGATGTATCGGGGGTTGGAGGTGTGGTGGGGTGGAGGCGTATAAGAAGGCTATTATGGTCAACAGTTTTAGTGGATGGGCATTGTGTGCATAAGTAGGTCATGTCTATTATTCGATTTCCCAGAATTATTCAAGTTCCGGTGACAACCAAACACGAGTACTAGGTTAACTAGGTCTTTGGTTGACTAATTTCGAGAGAAAATATTAATACGCCGTTAATACTTATCGTGAACTTAAGGTCGATTCAGTGAAGAAGCATGTTAGCGTGTGTTCGGCCGTCCACGAGTGATAGATCATGATATGACGTCTACTGCGTGTATGGTACGTAAACAAACAATAGCCACTCACGTCAACGTGTAGGTTACTACAATAATCTTTAAACCGGGTACATCTAAAAATATTATTTAACCCACTTATTCACTCTATTGTGTGGATTGATTTTATTTGGTGCAGATAAGTTGCAATTCGTTCATTTCACCGTTGAACAACACCATTGACGTCGTTAGATCAAGATATTAATTTCTTATCTGGCGATGTTGGATTTGTGTTAATATGAATTTTAAGAGACCTACCCTACTCTTGTTAATGTTTGACCTGAATGTTAAGGTCTCGTGTTATTAACGTGCTACAGATGTTATTTATGAAATAAATAATATATTTGAATCCATTTTATTTTATTTTCATATATACTGATTTATTGGTAGGATATAGATACTTATTTAGCACCTGAGTTTATTAGTATGTTAAAGACGTTAAAGCTCTTCATAGCAGCCGCTTTTCTCATCACGAGCAGAATGTTATGTCATCTTTACGAATACTAGTATATATTGGGTGGCCAAATAAACCCGTCCCGAACATTAAGGGTTAATAAATTTGTAACAAACTTCTATATTACTATGAAACTTCACACGTTACAAAATTAATATAATGTTATTATAATTTTCTAAAAGTTTCAAATCCCTCATGCTCTCCTGACAGCGATAGTACATCAGTCTGTACTATACACTGTCACACTACGAGGGGTTTCGCGTGTTCAACATTATAAGGAATTTGATTGGCTCA
>JAULBP010107791.1:0-10274 GCA_032355345.1 Lepetodrilus pustulosus | reverse complement strand
GATCTTTTCTCGAGGCTCTCATATCCACTAAGAGACCATCTACTGCTCTCTTTGCCGATAGTTAATGCACTGCAAAGAGCGCTATGGTCTTTTAGTGGATAAGAGAGCTTTGTGAATTGATACCCTGGATAGTGTTTCACGAAGCCCTCATATCTACTATGAAACCATAAGCACTCTTGTAGCGGTCTCTAATACATGGTGCTCGTGCACTTACGACAGCGCGATACGGTATCATAGATGATAGTGGATATGAGAGCTTTGAGAAATGGTAACATGGCTCCAATGTTACAGAGTGTTTTGAGTATGGTTTTTTGCTTAAGCTCAAAATCATATCAGGATTTGTGAAGAAAACAATGAGTTGAACATGAAATTGTAACTTAACAAATGGATTGACCTTAGGACATGGCCCCAATTTTACATGTGTCTTGAAACAAACTAAACATGTTTTAGTTTATAATTCAGAAATTTGTATTTCTTGCAACAAAACAACGAAAAATTTAACCTCAGAGAAAAATCAACTCGGCTGTAAAATTAGGAATTGACTTTTAAATCTCAACTTAGGTTCGATTTTAAATATATATATTATTGTTAGCTGACAATATAAAACAGTTTATTTAGTCATTAACGATACTCAGAGAGTAAAAGTAAATTATTTGTATAGCAATCTTACTACTTAGACTAGTTATGTATTAATATATTTATTTGAAAAATCTGTACTTGCTTACTTAGCTTATTTTGAATAGCAAGAAAATAAATCAATGACAGATTAATTTTGCAATGTGCTTAAAACAAATGAGTTATTAATAGTATATGGTTTTTTTTTGTTTTTGTTTTTTTGTCACTTTCTACCATCTTTCACTAACATCACAACATGTCAGTTTATGGCAGGAGGAAACCCACAACATCCTTACCGCTGAATGTTACAGTAAACCTGCGGGTGGCAGCTGGTACTGACAGACCAAGGATGATATATGTATTGCCACTCTACAGACAGTGTATCCTACCAATAATGCGTTAGAAATGTAACTTTTGTGAACATTGATTCCTCTCCTCCCCCTAATGGGCAGGATTTGAACTTGGGCCATTTGGCTGCACCATCCAAACTCTCTACTCCTACGCTTCCATCCGCCCCATTAACAGTATAACCACATAGTGCATGATATAGTGGAGCTCCTCTAACACATACACGTGTGATTTCAATCAGCATTAATTGGACAGACTGAACCAGCAGGGAGGCAGAAAGCAAAGCCAACTTCTGAGGGTCTTTAACTTAACTTACAGCAGACAAAGCAATACATGACTAGTTTCGCTCCCATAGTATAGGATACCACCCATTAACAACATGGTGCCTGCCCCCTTCTCCAACTCCTCCTCTTCCCCACCACATAACTCCGCCCCCCCCCCCTCCCCACCACCTCCAGATATATGGTGATATTGGAAAGCATTGCCAAGCCAAATGGCAATAAGAAACCAATAAAGTACAACATAAGTTATGATAACAACAGATTGACGTGGAATATAGTATGGCTATTCAGGGGAATGGGAAATGGAGTGGGAAGGATATAGAAAGGAACAGCCTGTTGGTTAGTGTATAATGGTCAATAACCCAGATGTGCAGGTCATATTGCCACATCAGGTGGTACTCTCCTGGACAAGGATGAGGAATACATAGTCACATCAAATGGTGCCTAAAGGTCTAGTGGACATGGATAGGGCAACAAATCAGATATAACCCTTAGTATAGAGGATATGAATGTGAAGTACGGTATATGGTGAGTGAGTGAGTGAATTATTGTTTTACATCACAGCAGGAATTTATGGTTGGACACAATGTCAAATGGTACCTCAAAGTCTATGTGAAATATACCTTAAAGATTAATAATATGCAGTATTGCCACATCAGATGGAAGTACCATACTATAGGCCATGAATGTGAAATATGGTGGAAGACCACATCAAATGGTATCTTAGTCAATGTGAAATACACCTTAATGTAGTGGCCAGTGATGACTGATGTGAAAAGTTGCCACATCAGATGGTACCTTGGTCTAGATGTGAAATATGGCCACATCTGGTGGCATAAGAAGATTATGGACCAGGATCAATGCTAAAACATCTCAATCTTCATTAACTCTCTCCCAGCTGGAAGATCCAACTCACTCCTGTACATGGAATACAGTACCTGGATTCCTACAGCCAGAAGGGTTAACAGTGACTTAATTAAGTGCATGTATCCCTGAATGCCCAAATCCCGCTAACGCTGCACGAGACGTGTAGGCGTGCAAGTCCAGAGTCAACCCTACCAAAGTGCAGATAGTGAAACAATGGTCCCCCCACGAACCAAACAGGTGTTACAATGTTATGACAACGTCACTGGTAAACCACAAAAAAACAAACTCTCCATTATACCTTTCCATCATCAAAAAGGTTATTGTGATACAACAAGTAACTACAGATGTGGTGATGGTTAGTAACATCATTAAACATTTCCAGTGCAGCAGACGGTGAACAACAGTGAGCAGCACAGTGAGCAGATAGTGAACAGATTAGATTGCGAGAGAAAGCACAGCTTGCAGAGTGTTAGATGAAATATCTTACCTTTCTCCATATACCATAGGAGTCCATCCACTTTAAAATAAACAGAAATAGGACTAAATGAATGCATAGGCCACAGCAAACACAAACGCAAAAACAAAGTAATCAATTCCATAGTGTAGTAAAAAACGAAACAAAAACAAAACTGTCAGATATAATTTGATAAAACATAAATGCAATAATAGTGAAATATAAGTGATATAATAATGAAATATAAGTGCTATATAAAGAAACACAAGTGCAATAATAGTGAAATATAAGTGCATTGCGGTAATCAAGCTCATTGTAATGAATGATGTTTCCATGGTTACTGTTAGAAATGAAGACATATTACACATTGATCAGCAATATACATGAGAGAATAGATGCCGTGAACATTAACACAATAGAACATTAATAAAAATGATTGCCAGCATTGACATTTTCCTAACCAATGATCTTCATAAGAATACATGTATTCAAATGAAGCATTCACCCACATAATGAACAGGGCATATCACACACATGCCTTTGAACATGATTCTAATCAATATCTTCATGACGAACAAGATAATAAAACTAGATCTCGGCAATAGATACTATACTTAAATATATACTATACTTAAATAGAAACTATACTTAAAGTATTTAGAAGAGCTTTTTGTTTAACTCTTTCCATGCTGAAGGCAACCGTAGATGCCATTAAGAGCAGTGTCTAATCCAGCACAGAGAGCATGGCAGCTCCATATGGCTCTCTGTAACTCTAAATTGGTCAAAAGGGCTCTTCATGGCTCCATAGGGCTCTATAATACTCTGCATAACTACACACAGCTCCACTAGGTTCTACCCACTTCCCCATAGCCCTATATACAACTCTCCTTAGCTCAATGGTGTTCTATATAACTTCATATGGCTATATAACATAGTCGACACACCTGTATATCTGTCTATATAAGTCATGATATAGATTTCTGCAGGCCTTCATGTAGCTCCACATGGCCATATACTTAGTCCTCAATAGCTCTCTACTGAATTCGTTATTACTTCAAATTGCCCAATGTTGCCCCATGAAACACAATATTAGAGATGAAATATGTTCCCCACGAAAAAAAAAATTGCTTCATATTGTGTGCTGGTTATGTCGAGCGAAACGCGATCAATACGGAATTGCCGAGATTTGTCGCAAGAAGAAGCAGTGCCGCAAACAGTATTAGTCTAAGACTGTTGAAGTCCTGTTTGGCTGAGGCTATTTGTGATGTCCAAGTCCAGAACACTGACCTACATTGCCAGTTTTTGACATTCTAAAGTAATGGTCAGAGGGCTAAAGATACTATACTAGTAATGTATTTTGCCATTATCAAGGCTTGCCCCTCTCCAGGCAGTCCCCATTATGACCATATAAACCTTAGAGTTGGTTCACGCAGATGAGCCCACATATTCTCAGCACAACCGGCCTGTCAAATGTGTTCAGTTATGCAAACTGCATCTGTCGAAAAACATCTCATCAAACCAGATAATCATCACGCGAAGATGAAAATCGCCTTTCTCAAAAAGTGTTTTTGTTAGGAAACGAAGCCATTTGCATAGACGTCATGTCACTCAGCTAGCATCAAAAGAATCTAAAGAAATAAGATTTCAACCTTGAAGTTACATTGTACATGATTTGAATGAAATTATCTTTAATCAAGGTGATTGCATAAGAAGACGCAGAGTGAACGGAGTGCAAGAACGCATGTTACAACGTAATACGGCCTTGTTAACTCTCCCCAATCTGGGGAACGACGAGACTGGCACCAGCGTCATACGTACGGCACGAATGACATTTTAAGAACTTCACCCATCTCATATTCAATGCTTCAGAACTCGAACATGCAATCATGTCATTTCTCCCTAGGCCAACAAAAACCATTGTGTCTTGAACAATGTCAGGGGAATCTTCATCCACACCGCTGGCAATCTTTGGATGTCTTAATGAAGCCATAGCATGCTCGCTGGATATTAGTTTGACTCCAGCATTCGCGGTAATGAAAGTTTGTACGGAATTGTACCCTGGTCAGTGGTGCGGTAACGACTAGTGGCCAGCATATATCACTGATGGCCATTTGGGAGAGAAGCGTAAACGACCGTCCTGTCAATAAACAAGCTGCTATGTTATTGCTGACCAGAAGACACGAAACATTTGGACTTTGAAGACTGTCCAGTGTAGCATTCTGTAACAGCCCTGCCAACCATTCCAACCATTCTAACAGAACCAGTGTAGCATTCTGTAACAGTCCAGCCAACCATT
The DNA here is from genome assembly GCA_032355345.1 of Lepetodrilus pustulosus. NCBI lineage: Eukaryota > Metazoa > Mollusca > Gastropoda > Lepetellida > Lepetodrilidae > Lepetodrilus > Lepetodrilus pustulosus. The sequence goes on along the minus strand of JAULBP010107791.1, from coordinate 5,413 downwards.
CTAGCAGAACCAAGGGGCATATTCTTGAAACGTTCTTACAATCCTCTTAGACTAAGAACGTGCATAGCATGTGATATAGGTAACCTTAGATTGTTGTAAAATCGTAAGAACGTTTCAAGAACAGGGTATCCTTTCACGAAGCTCTCTTATCTACCAAGAGACTGGTAGCTCTCTCTTTGTCAATAGCTAATACACTGCTAAGAGAATGCTACCAGTCTCTCAGTAGATAAGAGAGTTGTGTGAAAGGATACCCAGGCACCCAGATATATTATTCATTATATCATGTGTGTACTGTATGAAAATACCTTAAAGATCAGAATAAAACTAGAATGGTATCAAACAAACCTAGGAACTAGGAATGAATTTTTTTAAATGATGAAAATTTTAATCAATTCATCACAATTATTTTTTTGTCTTCATTGACTTAATATCTATTACGGATATAAATAAAATAAAACATCATTTATATTAGTAACAATACAGACAACCCATGTATAGTAGCGTATGTCATAGACATTATTCTTGTCCAATAGCCATGTTCATGAGTTTCATCATGTACAGTTAACCAAGTCTAGCTTGCTGATGCATAATCAGTAGGATGAATTGGACCTCCGTTTATCCGGACTTCAGATAACCGGTCCCCTCGATATCCACACAGTTTTTACTGGGAACCATATATCAGTCTTCCTATGTAAAATGACTCGGAAATCCGGAAATTCAGTAAAATTTTACCAGGAACGCAACCATCCGGATAAACGGGGGTCGACTATACAATTGATTTAATTCCACCCATTGAGACAACAGTTGGTCTAACAAAGAACACAATAAAATTACCACGAAATCCTAAATTCTTTGAACTACTACAAAGCAGAGGTCAAGGTCAGTTCCGTCTGGGAACGCGTCATGCCAGTTGAAGCATCCTGTCATAGTCATCCTCCTTTGCTAAAAGGTTTTGCCGAGCAATCAATGCCATTTGTCAGAGGACTCAAACAACGCCAATACCGCTAATTGCGGATCTAATTGCAGTGAGAAGCCTGCAACACTACACAGGACGGCCACATCAATACGACCACAGGAGCAGCCAGCCTTTTGATTTGAAGTACTGCGATAACACCGACATGTTCAGGTTGCAATCAGAACAAAACTGACTTGTCTTTGATCATCATGCTGTCTTTGTGGCACCGGGCAGGATATTAGTTGTGTCAGGAGACTGTGGTGATCTCGATGTCAAGTGGCCGAGCAGTGACCTCGGCCAGGACACTGGGGGTGGATGGACCTCTGGTTCACCGGATCTCGGCACCGAGGTATATGAATGCTGGCCCAGGTGTGTGTTCCATGTGAAGATATACACGGTATTGTTACAGAGCTTACAACAAATGCTGATAATACAGTAAATGAGTTTGTTACAGTTCAAACAATTCATGTCATTGAGTTGCATTCGCAGTGGAAATCAGCTAGCTGAGAAGAACAACAGTCTGTGAGACAAAGAGATGATTTCAACGCTCCTCTTTTGTATTTGTCATTTCTGAAGCAAGTCAATTTACCAGAAACAAGGTCACAGTTTTCTTTGAGCACTTTGATAATAATTGCAGTTATGCTTAGTAATGATTCCAAATGTTGTGGAAAGAAAATGTCTTATTGCAAAATAATACCAATATGACAATTCCTGGAGTACGCACATCTGCATGTCCACTTGTCCGCTTATTCATTCTACAAACTACTAACCCCAAACCACTTACATATCCTCTAAAGAGTGAACAAATAGCTCCCAATCTCACTGACATACCCTCCAAAGATTGAACAAATAGCTCCAAATGGCATACCATTTACAAAGTGACCACAATGAACAAACAGTTCCCAGACCACTGACATACCATAAAGAGTGAACACATAGTTCCAAAATGTACTGAGTGATCAAATAGATCCAAAACCCACTGATAGACCATCTAAAGAACAAACCAGATAGCTCCAAAACCAATGACATACCTTCTACAAAGTGAGCAAATAGCTCAAAAACCACTGACATACCATCAATACAGTGAGCAAACAGCTCCCAACTGGCGAGCATACCTTCACAGTGTTACCACACAGTGGCTAGCTATATTGAAGACCTAATCCCAATTAAAGTATTCCCACATGAACGGCTCTCAACCCTGTTAGCAGTCATATAGAATGAACATAGGAAGGCACTCCACGTCAGAGCTGAGGGATGCACAGAATGATGAACAACCGTACTTAACATGCACAGTTCTTAGGCAAATGGCACAGAGGAATACCTGCTAACAGTGATGGTAATCTCTTGTGCAATTCCAGCACATGCTCATTATTGATTGAGGAGGGTGTACTTAATGTTAAATAATGCTACATTTACCAGGGCATACCTTTAGTTTTACACTTACAGTTGAGCTGATGGATGAAAGCCAACAGAAATTAGAATATGGAACTAATCTCCCACAAAACATAATTGAAATAGACAAACTTTGCACTTTTAAAGAAAATAGAAACTCACTTCTTACCCATTTAAAAATAAAGCACACTATGAGCAGTTATTCTGTATATTTGTGCTATAATAAATGTATATAATAACAATACAGATAGGAGGTGTAGTTAGTCCACAATCATCAGTGTCCTCTTCACCCTAGTCTGACTAACAGGGCATCCTTTCACAAAGCCCTCTTATCCACTAGTGCTCTCTTAGCAGTGCATTAGCTATTGGCAAAGAGAGCGCTATGGTCTCTTGGTGGAGACTGTAAAAGACTTATATTATGCCCAGACTTATATTACGCGCTTTACGCGCAAAGATAATTTACGCAAAATCAAAGTCTGCGTGGAAAGTGAAGCCCTAAGCTTTGCTCATTGATTGAAGCGTCGGTAATAGGCATAACGTTTGATAACGACAACACAGTCACAATAGTATCAGTAGAATCAAACAGAAGATAACACAACACAAGATATAAGATTGAATAATTTAATGAAGTTCCGTTACTAGCAGTGTTCAACTAAGAGCCTCGTTTGCAGTTTTACAGTCACGTGGGTTTTTCAACCAAACTCTCATAGACATTGTGATGAAATTAATATACCTGGACATCATTATTACTCACAGTAAACTAGGTAATCTAATTCTGTGCTGTTTCAATGTTTATTTATCAAAGTGTGATGTCTTTAGCATGAGAACGTATTTCCTATCGATGAATCCTAGTGGTTTCTTCTCACCTAATCTCGTCAACATTGATAATCAGCTGACAATAGGAAGCCTCCTCACGGTATGTGAGGCCACTCGCTCTATTCATTGCTAATTACTTGGCATAATCCTATATTAATTGGCTTTTGCTTATGTTTGTAGTTGCCTGCGACGTACATAAAATATTTTTTTTATTTTTATTTTTTTTGGCAATGCGTGTAATTTGATTCCTGCATACTTGTCAATTATGTCACTTGCACGTAATTTGAGTCTGCGTAATTAAAGTCTTTTACAGTAATAGAGCTTCGTGAATTGATACCCTGTTCAGTTATGTTTCTGTTAATTATTTTGTATTTTAAACATGCCGACTAATAATTTTAATTGCTCTTACTTTACTGTGAACAAAAGAAGTGAAGCATCTGAGGTTTATATACTAATATACTTATAAATTTGGTCAGTATGTGTATGATCTGTGATCATGAATATTAGTTGGATTCATGAAATGTGACAATCATGGTCTTGTTCCATAGAACAGTGGTAGTGCTATAAGTGTTGGAGCTCCATGTTATATAAGAGTTACGACTCACATGGCGCTATGATCGTTCTGTGGAATGGGGATCATGGTCTTGTTCCACATAATAATGGTGGCGCTACAAGCAGCGCCAGTCCTGTACACGTACAGAGATTTATCAGTCTCACAATGCCACGGTGCTTGTTTCTGTCGAAGAGGACCCTGATAAATTAATAACACTTGATAATTTAATTTCACTACAGGGTAATACACCTACTGAACTTCAAAGTAAATTCCACTTTACACACTGCCGTTAAACAATCTATGTACGTCGCTAAATTGATATTTTTCTCTAGTCCACGAAACACAAACAGCAGTTACCTGTATCAAGAGACTCATCAACTGCTGAAGAAATATCTTAGGAAAACAAATAATAAATGTCCTCTAAATATGCCGTGGTCAGAACAATCCACTTGGGAATAAAACAGAAATACATTACATCGATTTCTCCAAAGGAAAGTTGTTTTAAAATGTTATTTTATGAATATATTCATAGCAAACTACTTCCCCCACTAATACCTGAGTACCTGCTACAGTCAAGTTAAATAATTAGGAGGAGGAATCCCAAATCCCCTTATCAAGCACATCCCCTAGCACTTGTCAGATTACATGGAGTAAGATAACAGGAGATGTGGGAGAGTTATCTGATTCACACACGGCTAGTCTGGAAACAGCCATTAGACCGATGCTGCTGAATGCTTCACGCTTGATGGATCTGAATCTGATTGTATTAACCCTCTCCATGCCATAGGTAACTGGAGATGCCCTAAAGAGCCATGCCTGAGCCTAATCCTAAAGTAGGAAGGCTAACAGTGCTTACTTTCAGTATTATGTAGACCAACCTTTTCAATGGGATTTTAATGTTTAAAGACTAATAATTTGAAATATACTGATATGTAAAGATACATACAGTTTCACAATTCATTTGAAATGAATCATGTTTTCTGGATTAGGTATCTAATTGAGCTGAGAAAGAAAAAAAATATGCCAATTCTTCGGTATGTCAGTGATCTACCTTTGGCATGATGTTTCTCTTCATATCTTTATTAATAACAATTGTTGCATGAAAATATTCCTCCAATATCAATGAAAACATAATGGTGACAATGGATGATGTATTTAGGTATTCAAAGTATTAGAGGGTTATCTGAAAAGAGAAATATTGCTTCATGAGTAATCAAATTTAATATCTGTATGGAATTTCCTCAAAATCTATTAATTCTTATTAACAGGAAGAATCATAAGAGTGGTTTCTAAACACTGATTATATTTCTTAAATTTCGGCTGTAAAAAATTAAAGTACAGTACCAAATAAATACATAATCAATAATAGTATTTGAATAAAATCTCAAAGAAGATATTACATTTGTACTTAACGATTGATGGCAAAAATTGATTATATGACAAGATGGAGTTACAAATATGATTACCATAGAAATAAAAATAATTTGATGGAAATCATTAATTGCAATAAATATGAAGCTAAAAAACAACATTCCCAAAATAAATTAATCATTTGGGAAATCAAAGTGTATTGGCAAAGATCCAAATGAAGAATTCTGTGACTAATCATGGTTCCTAATCAATGTTATACGCGATAATCCCCCCTTATTGACAGATGACAATCGCTACCTCTACTTAGTTCTCCCCTGTCTTGTGAT
>JAULBP010107780.1:0-10274 GCA_032355345.1 Lepetodrilus pustulosus | reverse complement strand
TATTTTATATTGTTATTGAGAGAGAGAGAGAGAGAGAGAGAGAGAGAGAGAGATAGAGAGAGAGAGCTAGAGATTAGAGATAGAGAGAGAAGAGAGAGAGAAAGAGAAATAGATCTTATCAAATATATTTCTGACTTTTAAATCGTACAGTACACTACTCTACAAAGTTTCTGTGTGCCTATTCCGCCGTCGGCCGTCTGTCCAAACAACACCGTGCCTTCAGAACCAGACACATCTTCTGCTTCTGTCAGACATCTTCAACAACAAGTACTCCCCAAAGAATGATCCTATATTCGCCTATGCCCATCTAACAAATCAATTGCACTGAGGCCAGCTGGCAAATAGTGATTCTTCTCCATAGGTCCGTGGTCATTTATCCGAGTATCAAGATTTGTGATGATGGAACTTTGTCCGGATTTAATCGAGACAGTAAACAAATCCTTGTAGCCGTAACGAGAGAAATTGGCATCGCCGACGTATTAAGTCTTGAGGGTCACTTCCGGTCTTGTCTGAGCAGGGGTCAATGGTCAGGTCAGGGACTAACTCTGTCAGTCTAAAACTCTTATTTAATTAATCAAAGTTATGTCAACACTGTGTGGGTGATCGTTGAGGAAGAGAGACTTTTCCAGTCGTTGCGAATCCGTGATGCTTATGGTAATACATGACAGAGTCATAGATCTATGAGTGCCACACAGCAGACTGATAAATCTACGGACAGTTGTACCAGCGTTTTAAATGTAGTTTTACAGGTATCGTTTGATTGGGTGGCTGAAGAGCCGAGACCGAGACTGAGCTCAATATCATAATGAAGAACTGGACCTACTTATGGTCAAATTCATTATTCCGTCTTTTACTGGAAGAATTCATTACCGTGAGTTATAACACAGAAACCATTTCCCCGGGGTCCAACTATTTGACTGCTATATTAATCAAGTTTTAAGCTCCCATAAATAAAGGCATAAAAGCTGGCAACAAAAATCAATTATAGAACGTGTTCCCGCAGATGTCACCGTGATGTGCTGTTGTACCATGTTTGGGCCTCAAACGCCAAGGAAACCTTTGACGTTCATAAACATTGCCTCAACGTTTTGAGAAGAACTGCTACTCAGAAATAGACTTTTGACTCAATTGTGTCCAGTGTTTATATATCGGGTCTGCTTTTATATGAATTCCCACTTCACATAAACGAGATCCCGTGGTAGTGATGCCTTGCTTTGCTCATTGGGACAAGCTGACATTAAGGTGAATATTGATGATGCATGTGTGTGCATATTAATCCTTCTGTTAAATCTCTGAAGATATGAATAACTATGTCGTTATCGTTCTGAAGATATTGGTCTTTATTAAATGCTCGTGACCTCCCTTCCAAGTTGCAAATGATATATTGTCAATGACGTATACGATATATTGATAGCCCGTATTGTAATGTTCGGATGTCTGATGCAGTTGTCAAATTAATAGAAGTCATCTGGCAATCAATAATTTTTATTAATTTTATTGATTTTGATTTGTTGGTTAAAAGATTTGAAGCAAGGGTAATTTAAGTAATATTACAACTGAAGCAAGTAGATTCCTATGTATTTGATTTATTAGAGTAATTATAGAATGTGTGTCTTGCATTATAAAACATATTACTGGAAGATGCATACTGCATGTACCAGGTCCCGATATTACGAAAACTTTCTGAGTACAATCTCCCCCCTAATTCGAGGTTTTCTTCACAAATCCCCATATAAAATTTGAACTTGAGCATGGAATCGTACTGAAAAGGTTTCATAATCTCAGGGCCAGGTGTCGCGTATATAAATACCGATGAAAACCAACTGATTTATGAATGCGGCCTTAACAAGAAGAAATTGGCTTTACCATGATAGAAAGCCACGATTCATTAAACCCATCCATTGTAAAGGCACAAATCTTCCCATCGTTGCTCCGAGGACGGTCTGAAGAGAGGATCTCAAGAGCGGCGTGAGATGGCAAAGTGGCTTCATCTATAGGAACAGAGATAATGCAATTTGCAGGGACGGGGAGACATATTTGGACTTGGAGGACATTGTCACATCTGTCAGGAACAGCGGGAGTTGAAAGTGGTGTGATGATGACATTGGCACTGAGCGCCCGATTTGGAATATGAATCTACAACTAGTTGTCATCTTGCCTATTCTTGGCTGTGAGTGATGACGTTCTCTCTGTTTAAGGCCCGAACTGGAAACATGTTAATACAAATGGTAGATTACTCTAGATCTGCCATCTCTAGATGGGATATTGAAGCATAGATATATAATGTTAATAGCGTAATACTCATACGCATGTCTGCAATCTTAAACGATCAAGATATTTCATATCTTAATGGGATACGCATTCAATATGACAAGGGGGTCAATGCAAATTTAAATATGGACAAAATAAATTAAGTAGCATTTCTCCAAAGCCACAGCACTGTACAATGCCGAGATTAGAATGATGTACGGTACGCTCTACATGCGCAACTTACATTCTCGCGTGCCTTGACTGGTTTCCGTGGCTAACTTCCTGAACCAACCCAAGCGGAAAACCAGTTTTCCCTCTATACTGCGACAAGCCACTCGACGCCAAATCGTTCAACAGTTTCTAGTCCCTGGCAATTGTCATTCATGAGCTTTTTTCATCCCTCGAGATGAAATCCGTTGTAACAGATAATAACCAAGTCAGAACTGGTTTCTTTCCTCTGCTCTAATCAATCTAAACGCGGCAAAGGGGGGCAGCGACGGTGCTTCGGTTACCGAAAATTGACGATTCGGGTCGGTTCGCGGTTATTCGAATTGTGTGTCACTGATTAAGTGAATGGAGTCGAACCGCAGATCTGAACACGATGTCAAGAGATTTGTAAAGAAATCCTGACCCACGCTGACTAGTGCCAGGCGTAGTGATGGCACTAAGCCGGTGGCACTAAACCGTAGTATTAAGAATGACAAGGCTGATTTTGAATGTGTCGTTGATGGGGGATCTTTTCATTAGTTGGAGGACGAGTCGTGTTTAGTGCTGGTATCCATTGTCAATCTGCTCACACAGAAGAGGCAGATTTCGATCCGTATCACAATTAAAATACGGAAATGTGATTCTGTGACCGACTTCATCGGGAGAAATCGAGGTCAGTTGTGTAACGACATGCTGCATGCTTCCAGATATAACCTCCTATAGGATGTATATGCACCTAATATAGGATGTGTATGCACCTCATATAGGATGTATATGCACCTCATATAGGATGTGTATGCACCTCATATAGGATGTGTATGCACCTCATATAGGATGTATATGCATTTCATATAGGATGTATATGCACCTCATATAGGATGTATTTGCCAGATGTTACCCACGTTCACTAACGGCCTGGAATGCATACTCTATGGTGGAATATTAATAGCATGCTATGCCTATGGTAACAGTATTAATTTGTTAGGCACCACCATGTATGTAGGTTGTAGTTTCCATTGAAATCTTCGTGTGGTTTCCTTTGAAGTGAAGTGATAAATGAAGACTTAGTCATGTAGCCTAAAGTCTTTCCTCGCAAGAAATATGAGCTAAACTGTCTCCTATTAACTGAGACAATAATATTGAGCTTTAATCATAAAGCAGTAACATTATATGTAGATATATCGTTGTAGAATATACTACTTACATTATTGTATGAATCGGTGATTGCAATACTGCTACTACTACTACTACTACTACTACTACTACTACTACTAATAATAATAATAATAATAATAATAATGCTAATAATACTGATAATAATAATAATAATAATAATAATAATAATAATAATAATAATAATAATACAAACAATAATAGTAGTTATAATAATAATTGATTGTATGTACCGCATCATTCACAATAGCAGTGTTATATATTATTTTAAGACGAGTCATAAATGCTTGTACAGAGTGAATCTAATTTCAAGCATATTGCAAGCAAACAAGTACTAGTATATTGTCCACCTATTACTTATAATCCATTGTGTATTGGCTTTATTTTCATAAAATGTCCATAATGTACATCAAATCACGCTGAAGCATCATCAGCATTGCTTGACCAGGACATACACATGCACAATTGCTGGTTCTGTTATCATTTACCAACCCTATCTCGTCAGGACTGAACTAATATTGACCCTTTTGCCGTTGGAGTAGCACTTGTCCAAAAAGCGAGATGGAACCCGTTGGCCCTGAATCCATCGACTCCGCTGGAAATCAATTTGTTAAATACTCCAAGACGATGGAGATTTAGATCTACAATAGAACAAATCAATTGGCAGACAGCTCAAATAGTACTAACCGTATAAATGATTTCAAAAGCATGTGAGGCCAGGGTCAGCGGTCAAAGACCCGTGTGGTCATTTTAGGTCAAACTTTGACCACTACCTGAAGGGCATATTTGACAGGGAATACATTAACTCGACACCGAACGCATTAACGTGATCCAGTCAATATTGAGTTTGTCCAACTTATTTACCCTTTTAGACCTGTTTAGCCGGAAACCAGGTTGACCTCTCGTGAACCCGGATATGATGCCATCTTGGAAATCGTCCCTGGCGTTACTTCCGGCGGTGTAGGGGCAAGTTATACTACTGCCATACTGCCGTACATATAATGCTATGCTATTATATAGTTGTTTTTAAATTAAAACTATCCTGTCACTCTGTAATGTTTCAAAGGAATTGGAATGGTTTCATTTTGGTATTATATAGCAGAAAGACACATGCTCAATCGTATCCAATATACACGATATTTCTTATAAACCGTTATTCGAGTATTGGGCGGACTTCATGAATAAACATCAACAGTGTAGTTGGGGATCGTTTTGGTACTTGGGTATCGAGATTAATATCATGTCATCAAAACCACATATTTTAAGGAGATACTTTCAGTGTATAATTTACTTTTACAAAATTCTACGACAAAGACGAACTAGACGAGCGTCAAAAACAACAGAAACTTTCTATTGTAAAACTCGCCTTTTATCCCCTCAACACTAGTCTTGCTGAACTTTGAGTCTTAAAAAGTCGAACTGACTCGGGTCCGTATAATTGACGTCCCACGAGCATTCATCAGTCGGCAATGTCAATAACCGTAGCTTCAGCGGGCCAGTTTATCATTGTTGACAGAGTTCACTTCTCATTCGTTTTCCCAAAAGAACCGAGTCAATAAAAGCTTATAAGAAAATAGACTTCAAATTGTCCCAGAAGAACTATGTCAGTTGTTTGTGACAAAACATAATATTGTGACGTTATGCTGAAAGTCTACAAGATAATGCATTGTCATATTGAAATGTTTTCTCCTGGGATGGTTTGATATTCGGTTATTTGTCATTGACATCCCAACTACGTATAGTATAGGTAACATTTGGTATACCATGCCGCGTTGCTATGATACATTATCATGACCCAATACCCTTTCTAAAAATAGTGTATTACAATTGATGCATAATCAATTACATTTTGAATATATCATGTTTTAATACTTTTATAATGAATTATGTATACATACAAAAATGATTGACATTCATGCATACATTGGTAAAATGCGCATCCTAAAACAATAACAATATTATTTTGAATTCATAATCAATTACGTATTGAAAATATAGTGTTTGAATACTGGTATAATCAATTATGTATAGCAATGGACAGTCATGCATATTTGGGCCAATAAATGTCAAATGTTGGGTATTGTCTCGTAAATTGTGAACTATAACAGCGTGTGTGAGTTATCATATTTGGAGTGGCATCTGACGTGTTACGTACAGTCATAACGTGCAGCTAAATGGATGTAGTTGACTCCTGAACTGCTGTTCCCCAGGCAGCAGTCTATGGTGCGGTGGGGAAGCGCCGGAGAGCAATGGATCGATACCCTAACTTGATACTGCTCCACGATTGTATTGGTGCCACAGTGGTCTATGTAAACCAAGCAGCACCCACATGGATGTAGCCACGGCTGTGTGCAGGTGTCAATATCGTCCATATGGATATAAGCACGACGGCTCAACACAGTGCACCTGTCAGCATCAACAAATATAGTTGATGCGGCGTTGGTCCAAACACATGTAAGCATGGCTGGAAAGGAAATTGGGAGGATGCATGTTTACACCTCCGTTTCATATAACTACGGTTTCCGAAACACTAGTTTCAGCATCCATTGATATAAGGATAAATATATTGACATACCATATAGCCACGAATGCCGAAACAGCTGACCATTCCATACATATTGTGGACCCGCGCAACCAATCATAATAACCAGTTTAGAAGATTGGATAATACTATTATTCAACAACATAGAGATACAAAAAGGCCAATCACGTAGCGCTCAACTACATCGCATTGGGATCCTCACCACACACATTTGGCATTTATGTCCAGACGCATTTATTCTTTATTTGATGTGGTAAGTTCCTTGCACACCAAAGGCGAATGTCGCGGCGACAAATTCGGCGCATTACGTTCTGAGATAGAACCTTATCATCTATCTACATGCTTGCACACAAAAAGAGAAATTCGCAAAATTCACTAGAATCAGTTCCTATGTTTATGTTGTCGCCGCTGACTGGCACGGCGATAAATCGCTCGCCTCTGGTGTCTAATGACCTTATATAGACGGAGACGCAATTATGATTGTATGGAAAGGTTTGTGCCGTATATGTATTGTATATTAGTACATGGATCTGACATTTTTATATGTCAAACGTTCATACGTCAAATCGTCTCTACGTTGTATGCTTATAGTAATGCAAGTATCTGTACAGTTATAAGTGGGGGTCATGTTCCCGAAGCCATCATATACGTAACGACATTGTTATAACCTTCTTATCTTGGAGGAAATTGTGATGAGACTGAAAGAGTCAATTGTTACTCTACGAAAGCTTTACGATGCCGTTACGTATACGATAACTTCGAGAACATAGTTTAAACAATGATTGTAATCGTTAGTGGTTTGACTATTTCAATTAATAAGCAACATACTTATCGAATGTTGGCAGGAGTAAATATATTATGAACATAACTACCGACAGGGTGAAACCCCATCCAAAAAGCATGGATTTCACTCCGGCTGTAAAACATGGCACGTGTCATCACATTAAGCACCATTTTCGCGGTGTTGATAATTAAGATTAGTAAATATTAGCTGACCAATATTTCTTTGCATTTCAGGCATCAAAACACACCGCCGAATCCATCATAATTGCAGACCTAAAGAAGTTGACCTAGACACTTCAGGAACACGCTCATTCCCTGGAGAATGTGTTAACAAAGTTTCCATCACAACGCCTGGTTCACCATCAGAAACAGCGATCTGGAAATAGATGGCGGTAGAGGAAAAGGATGTTCTCAAAACGGTCGGGACTCAGACACTGTTTCCAACTGAAATCCTGCAAATACACAAAGGTCTTCGTTTGATCGCTTTATTACCTGCAGATGACTCGTTCCTTGGGATGGTTTGTATTCCAAGAAGTGCATGGACCAATGCACTGGCGGGATATATGGAATAACCGCAGCAAAATAGAAATACGGGACCTGCTCGATGTGGCTAGACGTCGTTTTGCTATCTTTTACAATAAAACGTTATTTCGGAAAGTTTTTATTCTGTATGTCACTGAAGTAATCCTCAAGTGGAACCATGAATACTGTTATAGTTGCGTATACAAATTTAGATTAGAACCGTCCTGCTGCGACGGTCCGTATAGACAAGATTCAGCAGAGATCAAGATATGGTTGTAGATATATAATATAGGTACAGATAAAGAATAATGAACTCTATGTTGCAGCCTGGTCTTGGAAGTTTCTCAAGGGGACAGACCAAATGTCTACGATGATTGACGGTTTACTCCGTTTTATTTGTCAGGTTGCTAAAAGTTCACACACTTGACATAGTGCCAGGGATATTATATACGATACATAAAAGTACAATGTATATCGTAACGAGCATTTTCCTTTGAAGTAATACACATGCAAATACATAATTACACATAAGAAAAGTAAATCATAAACTTATTAAAAAATCAGTGTTGATGACTTCAATAAAGCAGAAAATACGGAGTGGAGTATTAGATAATGTACTATTATATTATTGATCTGCGTATTTCAGAATATAAGTCACTCTCTCGTAATACTTCTTGTATTAATTCTTATATATTGCACATGGTGCTAATATATAGTGGAATCAAATCGATAAGATCAAAAAGCTAGCTGTCATTGGTTGAATAGACTTCAAAACATTAAAGCGCCGTCAATGAAGTTAACTGCCTCATTTACGGCCAGTTAGACGTGTACGGTGGTAATGTGGTGGTAAAGTCAGTACTACCAGGTGCTCGCAGGTTTACTGCAACATTCAGCGCTGCGGATTGCCGGTTTCCTTCTCCCATAAACTGACAAGACGTGATATTAGTGATATAATCTGAAGAAAAAAAAGCAACTGTAATCTCCAATAAAACAGTTAGATTTGTTACGCCTTTCATCATAGTATTTCAGCAGTATAGTACGGCGACGGGTGTATTGTGGAAGGATAACCTAAAACAATCAAGCCGCGACTAATACCAAAGAATGTACTGCACACTATGTTTACAAACATTGCCCCCAAACCCCTACACAATCTCTGGGAATTGGTCTCCACCGTTGAGAGATAACTATATTGAACATATAATTCGTACTAGAATCTTTAATGCTTTCCATGAGATGTGGCACCACACAACTGAGATACCTCGCTTCCTGTATATGCTGTCGTAAACCTTCCATATTGATTTACATTAATGGATTTCAAACTAAATGCATCTCTTATCTTGTAGACATGTATTTTCCCCGAATATACCATAAACGTTTCTTCTTCCATGCATTAATAACATTTATTGACAATCAGATTAATATTTTATGTCAATGGATTTTCAATAAACCTTACCCACATTGGTGCCACTCGACTATCTGAAAATGAACGCAGCATTATCGACTTCCATAGAACTAGATTACTATGTTTCCTTACGTCGACTGAGTTTGGCTAGGCGTTATTATCTCTGACTTACTTTCCGTATGTACTATTAGTGTAAACAGCACGTGCGTTACATTAATTAATCACGTTATGGAAGCGTAGACTAATAATGGAAGAATAGAGCTCGTGGTCTCGACATAGCACGTTAGCTGCAAAATGAGAAATTCTGAGACTAGTTAGTGTTGTTCTAGTTAACTAGACATAACTAAAAATAAATAAAATGTGCTTCTCCTCAATGTTGGCAAGTTATATCATGTTAACAGATCATATCCACTTCCACGTTTTTCTAGTATATCTTATTAAATGTTTCGTCAAAATATTCATGCATGTACTCATAAGGAACCCGCAGTATTGAAGCCATGACTTAAGTATTTGATGAATTAAGTAATTTAGTACGCTAAAATCAAATACCTATTTCCAATGCTTTTTGTCCACCACAGACCCACAGACATGATATGTCTATATCCCTATTATATTATATATTATTAAGACGAGTGGTATTGATGATTTGAGTTAGGGCATCACATACTTACATTAGAGGTGTGTTGATTGATGTGGCTGGAATTTGACGTATATGAATAGGCCAAACTAATCCTCAATTACCTTCTGAGTTAGAAATAACGATTATCCTGACTTAACACATTTGATAATAAGATCTGAGATAATTATAAAATATTCACCTTTATGATAATTGTGAAACATGGGACCCTTTTATGAAGCTATAGTATCCACTACGAGACCTTAGCACTGTCGTATCTACTTACGCTGCTTACAGCTACGAGAGAGGTAAGATCTCTTAGTGGATACGAGGGCTTGGCGTTTAGAAACATCATTTTCAAGACGTAAATGTCTAACTCACTAAATGGAAGTACAAGTATATTACTCCTATATATGCTGACTTAGCACACGCATTTGCTAACACTGCACAATTTGATTAACGGTGCCAAACATTGATTTGTTCCTATAGTAAAGGTTCTTGCACATCAGAATTTCAGTTTTAGTGTGCAAGCATATAGACACATGATACGGTTCTATCTGAGAACGTACATCGCCGAGTTTGTCTCCGCGAATTTCGTTACTGGTGTGCAAGAACCTTTATCCTACCTTTCATGTAAGTTCCTTCTGTTTTTACAGATATTGCAAATATTCATATTTCTTACCCATAAGGGCAAGCATATGTCGGTTCGTAATATATTGATACGAACCGTATGGTCAGTATCACTTGACACACTTTTCTGTAATGTGATTGGCTGACAT